>OFHU01001366.1:0-200000 GCA_900245905.1 Lacerta viridis
ACCTTGATGTGAACCAACCAACCAAGGATCATTTATCTACATACCTTGTGAATTTTTTCAAAAACCACACTGTCAATCAGATTTGGTTAATAATAATAATTAATAAAATTTATTTATTTATTTATTTATTGTTTCTAACCCTGCCATCTGGCTGGTTTCCCCAGCCACTCTGGGCGGCTTCCAACATAATGGTTAAAATACAATAATCTATTAAACATTAAAAGCTTCCCTAAACAGGGCTGCTTTCAGATGTCTACATGGTGACTTGAGAAAGCCTAAGCAGAGTGAAAGCAATGCTTTCTGAAGAAAGAATTCAAAGAATTTGCAGAATTCTCTCCTCATTTATTGCTGAAATGGGAAAGGCATAGAGTCATACCTTGGGTTACGGCCGCTTCAGGTTGCATGACACCGCGCTGAACCCGGAAGTAATGGAACGGGTTACTTCCAGGTTTCAGTGCTCATGCATGCGCAGAAGCACTAAATTGTGCTTTGCGCATGTGCAGAAGCACTAAATTGCATCATGAGCGTGCGCAGACACAGTGGCGCTGGTTGCGAATGCTGGGGGTTGTGAACGCGCCTCCCACACAGATCGCGTTCACAACCTGAGCGTCCACTGTATTTTGTACAGGACTATTCCCCCCCTCTACCCTACGATACTTTCTCCTCTTATTTTGGCTCAGCCCTACAGATTGCCCTGGGCAATCTGGTTTTCTGCCTCTCAGTTCATAACACATGGCCCAACCCATGGGGAGGCCCAGCCAGATGGGTGGGGTATAATTATAATTATTATTATTAACCTTAATTTTGCATCCCCCCCCCCGCCATTGCTTTAGAGCTTCAACTTGCAAACTGGGAATGGACAGTGCCTATTTCTATGAAGTGTCAGAGTTGTTTCTTTGAAGTCAGCTAATTTTCCCCTTGGATTAATGGGTTTATTATATTTATATGAAGTACTTGGAGCACTTGAAAGGCAGCTTATAACTCTTAATATATTATTGTTGTGTACCTATAGGAAAGTGCCTTGATATGCCTGGGATGATAAGTGCTGGAAGCTTGGAGAAGTTGTGCAGAGATAAATTCCCTGTTGAAATATGGTTGGTTATTACTATTAACATTTTTTGCTCTAGACGTTTATGTTACACCATCTTCTCAGAAAACTTTGTTCAAGAAACAAATAGACCCATATAAAGAAGTTAAAATGGAGATGATGACACATCGGGGGATTTTTTTTTTTGGTGGGGGAAGCAAGAGAAGTCATAAAGGGCAGAAGAAAATAACTCGGAGCTCAAAAATTGCTCCCTGACATGGCATAATGATCTTCTCTGTTAACAAGAGTGCTTAATTAATTTCCCAAAGAAGGGTGTAAAGGAAGGAGCAGCTCATTCAGAATATACCTGAAAATGGATTCAAGAAAAAGCCATTATGCATGTGATTGCAAGGCATAATTTTCATTATCATACCTCACATTATCTAAGCCTGGTGAAACACATTCTTCTAGGAATGATCTAAAGCAAGGATGGGGAGACTGTGTGTGGACATCCAGATGCAGATGAAGGGATGTAGCCTAGTGGTAGACCATCTCTTTTGCATTCTGAAGGTCCCCAGATCAAGCCCTGGCAGAGGCAGAGGTAGGGGGTGCTATGGGGGCACGCCACCCCAGGTGTCACCACTGAGGGGGATGACGAAATTCCGGGCAGCACTCACCGCGGGACCTGCAGCGCGCCCAAGCCATGCGTCTCTCCTGGGAGTGACCCGTTGGCTTTGGCACATGCAGACTCTGCACTGCCCCAAATGGTCTGCCCGCTGCCTCCCCATCAGCTGTAGGGCGGCTGAGTGGGAGGAGGCAGGCAGACTCCTTGGAGGCCCCGCAGAGCATCCTGCCTCGGCTCGCCCTGCCCCGCGGGTGGCTGGACCCACTCCTGGGCACAGGGCACACATGCTGATCCCTGGCATCTCTAGGTTGAGCTCTAGGCAGAATGGAGGGAGACCTCTGCCTGAAACCCTGGAGTGCCATTGCCAGTCAATGGTAGGCAATACTTAGCTAGATGGACCAAGACTCAATATCAGGCAGCTTTCTATGTTGACTCAATATCAGGCAGCTTTCTATGTTGATATGTTATGAGACTCCAAGAACCATGATCTCTGACCATTAATCATGTTGGATGGGACTAATGAGAAGTGGAATCCAGAAACATCTGGAGGGCTCCCCAACTCTGCTTTATACCATACCAAGCAGATCTGCATCACCTATGGTCTGAAGTAGTGGTGGGGAACCTGTGACTAGTGGGCCTAATCTGCCCCAACAGGTCTCCCCACTTGGTTCCGGATGCCATTTTGGGTAAGCCACACCCACCTGCTCTGAACCTGGTGTCATACAATAAGGGTGGTCTGAAACCTGTCCAAATTTCCCCAAAATATTATTCCCATGTGAAGAGAGGCAATCTTCTGTTGCTTTCTTGTTAAGAACTTAAGAAGAGCCCCTTAGACCGGAGGGGAACCATTTAGTCCAGGGGCGTTCTTAGCCCCTTGGCTGCCGGGGGCGGGAAGCCAAGAGACACACCTGGGGGGCGGGGCGTGCGTGCGTCATGACGTCATGACGCATGCGACGCCCCGCCCCCGGGGGTGCCGGGCGGCGGATTCAGGAGTCTTTGCACGCTGCCGGCTCCTTTTCCTGCTTCTCCTTCCCAGCAACCCTTTCTCAAAACTCCCTTTCCCAGTCCTCTCAAATATACCCCATCACCTTGGTAACAGCTCAATCCCCAAGCTAAAGGATTCCTCCCCCAATGGCTCATCAACACCTTTTGTCATGTTAACAGGTTTGTTCTGCACTAAGCCAGCCAGCCTGGTTTGCATAAACCAGCCCAGGAATTCCCTGTTTGGCACAGCTCTGCAGCTGGTACTTTAATCCCCAGGTTTTCAACCAGTGTGCCATGGGGCCCTGGAGTGACCTGAATAATGGTCAGGGGCACCCCGAGCAGCACTAGCCTCCGTCCCTCCTTCCTTACCGGTACTTTTCTCCTCCAATGAAAAAAAACATGGCTTCTGAAACAAAGCTGGAAACTCCCTGCTCAAACAGAAATGAGATGCTTTCCTTTCCTTTTTCATGTATGACTGTGCTATGTGATGCAGTGTGCACCCCTCAACCCCATCTCTATGATCCCAGATGCTGAGTGGGGACATGAGGGGAGCCTGCAAGGAGGAGAGGAGGGAGAGGAGAGGAGGAAAGCAGATGCTTCATGGGGTTGGTGGAGTGAGAGTGAGGTGATGGTTGAACCCAGCCAGGCAACTTCTTTCTGTCAGGGCTGTGGCCAATGTAAGCCCTACTTGACAGGAGACCCATTGGAAGATAGTGGGGCAGCCTCAACCAGCTGGCCCTAGTGAGTTCTACTCCTGAGTAGGACTTTTCTGGGTGAAGCCCATCTTCATCCTCATCATTATTGGGTTGTAGGCAGTGTTGAGTCCAGCTCAAGAGGAAACCCACTGAAATAGGTGGTTAATAGACAGACAATGAACAGTAATAGAAATAATAATAATAATAATAATAATAATAATAATAATAATAATATCCAAGTGGAGACCTACTGAAAATGATAGGTGTTGCTTACTAAGTGGTCACTGGCCTCCAATGGGTCTTCCCCGAGTAGGATAAAACCCTATATTAGGTTGTAGCCAGTGTTGATCTTACTCAGTGTAATAGATGGTTATGACTGATGGTGTCATTGATTTTCAGTGAAGGCAGTCAGGGGGTTAGAACATAGCAAGCTGAAGCTCCTCAGCGACCTTCAAAACCATGTAAGGAAGGGGTGCGTCCCAATGACATACATAGTGGCCTGGAATGGAACTCCTGTGTAAGTGGAGATTCCACCCCCCACTTCCTTACATGGTTTTGAAGGTCGCTGAGGAGCTTCAACTCGCTATGTTCTAACCCCCATCTAGCTTCACTGGAAATCAATGACACCACAGAAAGAATGTGGTTGGTTAAGAGAGCCATGGACTCAAAAAGGTTGAAAACCTTTGCTTTAATCCATATCCCAATTAATCAAAATACTAGCATTTATTCATTCCTAATGTTTAGCGCCCCCCCCCATCTATAGCATTTCTTGTGAAGCTATCCAAGCTGGCTGCTCTTGGGTTGTCTCTCAGCTCCTGGTGTTTTGTTTCTGGATCAGCTGAGACTGCTGCTCAAAGTGCAGCCCAGTTAAAAAAACCAAAAACAAAAAACCCCACACCTAAGTACTCCAAAATGTTAAAACTCCCTGAATATGGAGAGATAGTGTGCCAGAAAGAAAGCTCAGTTAGAAACGCTAGCATTCTAAGTTTGTTTTTTAAACATGGAGCTACATTCAGCCATGCAGCCCTTCATTTGGACTTCGAAAGATTTTCATTTCAGGGTGCAAAGTCCACCTCTGTATGTGGTGTTTTCAGTGCTAAGACTCAGCTCCAGATAGTGTGAAGCTCAACAAAGAAGAGTGTTTCTGAAAATCTGCTGAGTGCCCTTCCCTCACTGAAGCCAACTCCACACACTTGGGATTACATCTCTTTCACTACTGATTCTGTGTTTCCTCTATTGCTTCTAGAGTTGACCACCTTTAGAGGTTGGGTATTGAGTTGGTTAAACCATTAATATGACTACAGGAACAGAGAATCATTTTATGGCTGTAATGGAAACACTGAGACTGAATTGATCTGATCCAGTAAAAATGTTCTTATTTTCTCCTTATGACACTTTCAAGCCAGCTGCCCATGCTCCCCCAAAGAAACCAAATGCCCCATAAATAACAGCCAAATGATCACAATGTATATTCTAATAATGGCTGCTATAATAACCATCTGCCCACCCCCCTTCACCCTCTCTTCCTTCCACCAGCTATTCCTCTTTCAGGGGTGATATGCCAAAAGAAAAATTGAAATTACTGTGTCTGTTCAGCAAATTCCTCCTGACAAAATCTTTAAGAGTTGACAAGAGTAATATACTGAAAATTAGTTTAGAAGTGTTTCAAGTTTTGAGAAATCAATCAAAATCAAATTAAGTTCTGAAGATGCTGTCTGGGAAGTTTAAGGACAATAAAGATCTGATCCAGCATATTCTCAACCCATTGGAAGTAGTGGTGTTAGGAGTTGCCTTGCCTATTATACGTTCCCCTTGGGGAACATTGAGGGAGAGCTTGTTTGCATGAAGAGTCCTACAAAACTGGATATGATTTAGATAAATCTAAGCAGGATCACATTGCTTGTTCACCTGTTTCAGAAGGTGGTGCTGAGGTTTCTAAATAGTAACATTTGTTGTGGGAAACATCATAAGGTGTGTGGCATACATGTACTAGCATTGAAAACTGGAAGAGAATACATGGGAAATATTTATTTTCAGCTGGAGCCATGACATGGGATGCAAATCCAATTGAATGTTCAGAGCCATTTGGATATACACAAGTGAAAAATCTCCTACCTCCCACGCTGCCAGCACTGGTGGTAATCTGGAGTCAAACTGTGTCAGAACCTTGGAAGTTTGCAAAACACCTTGGAAATGTTTTTTAGATTTGAAATATACTCTCTTGAACCTCCTTCCATAGTAATTCATGCAATGATGCCAATGCTGTAGGCCATTGGTTTTTAACTAGTGGATCAGGACCCACTAGTGGAGTGCAGCCTGATCCAAGGTGTGCAACACTAGTGGAGTGCAGCCTGATGCAACAGGAGTGCTACATGCTACAACCAGACAAATATATGGTGAAAGATTAAGATGGGTTAAAATGATTAAAATGGATCCCCAAATGCCACGTTTGAGTTAAAAGGGGTTCTTGGCTCTGAAAACGTTGAAGATATGTACTATGGACAATTTGGACAAAAACTCAAGATGATTCATGAGTGCCATATAGACTTTTAACTCTGAGACTGATTTAGGTGTTACAGATTCTTACATATTGGGAGGAGCCTTTTGCATTAATATGTTGAAATTATCATACAAAAAAATGTGGAATGGGCTGGTCCTCAGTCTGTAGACTGGATAAATAAATAAGTAGATCTGTTAAGATTCAATTCTTCACACACACACACCCCACTATTCCTTCTGCTAAAGCAGAGGGTGGGGTGATACCTGGGTGTCATGACCTGGGAACTAGGTGGATGTCGTAGCCCAGGAATTATGTCACAATCCACAGCACACACAAATCTGTGCTTATATCCTCTGTCTCTTTTTCCTTGTTTTTCATCTACTGAGTGGTGTAGGAAGCCTTTTCGCTGCCCGGGGCGGTGGCATGGAGCACCCCCCCTGGAGGCAGGGCGTCACGGCACGGAATTTCCGGGCATGCGTAGTGGATCCGGCTGGCGCTGCTGCAAGCCGGTGAGCGAGCTGCAGGTCGGGCAGCCCAACGACCCACTGCTCACTTGCTGTGGGAGCAGCGGCTGGCGCTGCTGCGAGCCGGCAAGCAAGTGGCAGGTCGGGCAGCCCCACGACCCGCCGCTCGCTCCCCCGCGGAGCAGCAGTGCGGCCGGATGTATCCAAGCCGGTGCTGCTGCTCCTGCGGCGAGCCGGTGAACGAGTGGCGGCTCGGGGCTGCCCCGTCTGGATAGGGTGCCGGGCGGCGGGGGAGGGGCCTGGGAGTGTCACCCCCCTTCCCCTGGAACCCAGGGCGCAGCGCCCCCTGCGCCCTGCCCTTCCTACGCCACTGCATCTAGGAGCTTGTTTTGCAATGAATGTACTGTTGCCAGACGCTAGAGGTGCAAGCAGTGATTGAATAGCCTTGAACTGTCAGCTTGCTAATTAAAACCTTGAACAGAACCAGATCCAGGTGTGTTAGTTAGTTGGGAAATGTTTATATATTTGTTTTTCACACTTGATGCAGTGATTGTTCATTTAAGAATCGAGAAACCCATTTTTTTTTTGTTGCCCCTGAACTCCCAATTAGAGAATTAGAAGCAGCATTTCTGTCTTTTTGCTAGCATAGCACTCATCATGGGCCTCTCACTTCACATTATCAGCTTAGCAAAGAGTTTGCTGACCTTCCGGACTAGAAACTTCAGAGTCAGGAGGACAATAATTTCATTAGACTCTTTATGTAGTGACATTGACAGAGAAGTGTAACATTCTGTATGGGGCAAATTTACAACTTTGCTTAAAGATACCTGCTGATATGGTATTGGACAAACGCTGGCTCCCTCGGCCTGAAAGCGAGATGAGTGCTGCAACCCTATAGTCGCCTTTGACTAGACTTAACTGTCCAGGGGTCCTTTACCATATGCTTTGTGTCATACATAGGCACGTGTCTTGAGCATGTGCAGAGATAGCCAACTAGTATGGTCTAAGCTTCTGTCATAATTGCATTCCATTCTGTAATATTATAAAAGCTTTGTGCACCCTTTGTTCAGAGGTCTCAGCTTTTCGGAGATATACACTGGGATCTCTAGATTTACTCTGGAGCATTAAATCTGAATTCTTCCCATGCACTGGGTTTGTCTTTTGTTGTCTGAAGGGTCAGAGTTTTTATTCCACCCTCCTTTCTAGGGTAACAGGGGAACATGTTGCCCTCCAGATGTTGTTGGACTCCAACTCCCATCAGCCGCAGCCAGCATAGCCAATAGTCAGGGATGGTGGGGTTTGGAGTCCAGCAATATCTAGAGAACCATAAGTTCTTCAGCCCTGTGTTAAGGAAAATCAATTTTTATGTTTTTTTAATTGTTGTAAGCTGCCCTTAGACAAGCAGTGTCTGGAAAGCTGGCATTGAAATATTTTAAAATAGAAATGATGAAAAGGCTGCAGAGAACTTCCTTTTGCTTGGGAATGGAGAGTAAAACATTAAAAGAAGTCCATAGACCATTAAATATATTGCTATACAGGCCAAATGTACTTGCTTACATAATCCTGTACTATGCATTGAATTGCGTCCAACTAACTACTACACAGAGCAGACCCATTTAAAGTGACATACCTAAGATAATCACATCCATTAATTTAAATGGATCTACTCTGAGTAGGACTAACATTGCACACAGCTCATTCTCACACAACCCTGCCATATAACCAACACAAACACCCCCCCAAAAAAGTCATTGTTCATTCTTGTCAAGCACTCCTCAGTTATCCTATTTTAAATTGATGCCTAAACCATTTCATTTCAATATTGATCACCTAAAGGGAATAAATGGACAGCAGATGGAGGAGATAAAAGAAGCATGCCAAAGAGACCTTCTGACTTCCATCCCTGGAGGCAGCTGATTTGTTTTCTTAATGCACTGGGCTTTTCTCAACTTAGTTAGCTGAGGTCAACTCAACGGTACCCATTTCACCAAGGATAAGATATTGAAAATGAGTACCCTGATAAAAATAGGGTTGCCATATTTTGAAAAGTGAATACCCGGACACAAAAGTTGTTGAGCTTTCTTGAGCTATGGGTTGCCATACGTCTGGGTTTTCCCAGACATATTTTTTTTACTGATACGTCCTGGACCTGTAACAGCCCTAGATTTAAACTTTTCCTCTCCTACCTCAAGGCCTCATGGCCTCTAATCATGATATGCCACCATCACACACCCACCCACTCAAAACATATGCTTGTGATGTATGTTTGGGGAAATTACACTTCTGTGCCTCAGTCAGTTGCATTTCCCAAACTTTGGGTCTGTGATTAAAGCTCACCTGCACGAGCAAGCGACGAAAAGGGAATCTTATCTGAGTGCAGCTGTAATACTCAGGTCTGACCATTTCAAAAGATGTAGTTTCTTTAGCTTATCTGAGTGAACTCTAGGGAAGCATAGGGATTGTGGTCTTTTGCTTATTATCGTTTGATTGAAACAAAATAAATAAATAAATAAAAAATCCTTCCAGTAGCACCTTAGAGACCAACTAAGTTTGTTCTTGGTATGAGCTTTCAGTGTGCATGCAAACTTCTTCACTGTTACATCCATTAACTTGTATGCTCCTTGTATTGTGTACTAGTAACTTACCTGCATGCACGATATGGATAAATAAAATAAAATGTTATAATCCACCAAGCCTTCAAATATTCTTTCTCTTTTCCTTTTCCTTCTTTTTCAATTTTATTTATATCAAAAAAAAAAGACGGCATACGAAAAAAGAGACCACTACAAAATATGATGTTCTTACAGAAGTCACCCTCATATATATTAATAATAATTAAATAATGTCTAATTCTAACTTTCATTAGAGGAGGAGCTTACCAGAATGTGTGCATTGACCAGTTACCAAACCATTCAGTAAGTGAGAAACAACCAGCAGTGATCAGATGTCCACATTTGAAGAATCCCTGGTGATGAGGTATATAGTCATATCAGAACCAGTAGCATGCATAATAAAATTATGCCAAACACTTTTGCTTAGATCCCTTTTTATCCCCATTTGGTATGTAACCTAACCTCTCTCCATGAGCATAGCGAAGGGGGGGGGGGTTGAGGAGCAACAGCCCCCATTTGTTGTTGTTCAGTCGTTCAGTCGTGTCCGACTCTTCGTGACCCCATGGACCAGAGCACGCCAGGCACGCCTATCCTTCACTGCCTCCCGCAGTTTGGCCAAACTCATGTTAGTAGCTTCGAGAACACTGTCCAACCATCTCGTCCTCTGTCGTCCCCTTCTCCTTGTGCCCTCCATCTTTCCCAACATCAGGGTCTTTTCCAGGGAGTCTTCTCTTCTCATGAGGTGGCCAAAGTACTGGAGCCTCAACTTCAGGATCTGTCCTTCCAGTGAGCACTCAGGGCTGATTTCTTTAAGAATGGATAGGTTTGATCTTCTTGCAGTCCATGGGACTCTCAAGAGTCTCCTCCAGCACCATAATTCAAAAGCATCAATTCTTCGGCGATCAGCCTTCTTTATGGTCCAGCTCTCACTTCCGTACATTACTACTGGGAAAACCATAGCTTTAACTATACGGACCTTTGTCGGCAAGGTGATGTCTTTGCTTTTTAAGATGCTGTCTAGGTTTGTCATTGCTTTTCTCCCAAGAAGCAGGCGTCTTCTAATTTCGTGACTGCTGTCACCATCTGCAGTGATCATGGAACCCAAGAAAGTGAAATCTCTCACTGCCTCCATTTCTTCCCCTTCTATTTGCCAGGAGGTGATGGGACCAGTGGCCATGATCAACAGCCCCCCTAAATCAATACAAATCAATACAAAACTGGGGTTCTGCCCCACCACAAAAGCCTGCCCCACTAACAAAAATCCTGGCTACCCCCATGCCTCTCCCCACCACTGCCCACTGATTCCAGACTTCCCCACATTCTTATGCTATTTTCACCCGAACTCCTGACAAACATACATAAGAAGAGCACTGCTGGATCAGACCAAAGCCCAGTGCATGTTTTTTCCTGGGGGGTACTCAATGGTACGCAGCACAGGCACCTTTTGTTTTTGTTTTGTGAAAAAGTGTGGCACTTACCGTACTGCAACAACTTCATGGCGAGTACTGACAACTATCTTTCTAGAAAAAAAGCACTGCCAACGTCCCATCTAATCCAGCATTCTTTTGTCATTGTGGCCAACCATGATGCCTCTTCTGGGAAGCCCACAAATAGGACTTGGCACAGTTAAACGTTCTGTGTCCAGCATTTAGAGCCTTAAACAACTTGGCACAAAGTGACCTAAGAGGCCACCTCACTTCCTCTACCCGGCAGCTGTGCTCCTCAGATGGGGCCGCTACTGAGAGTGCCATGTCCCAGAAGTGCATTTAGTACATACTTTGAGATTGGGCTTTGAGTCTTGTACCTCCAATCCCCTGGAATCGCTCTCAAGCTGAAATTAATCAAGTGCCCGGCATTCTGATGTTTAGGCTGATATTGAAGGCATTGTTTAAAATTTAATAAGGTTTTCTCTGAGGTGTGACCCAGTCATTTTACAGTTGAAGAAATTGTTTTATAACTTTTAGTTTATTGAGTTGTAATCTTTTTTATCTTAGTTGTGGTTTATAGACAGGCAAATAAATAAATAAATAAAATGAATAAACACAGTAGCACTGCTTGTAACTCCCCAACAACAATAGAGCAGGCTTCCTCAACCTCGGCCCTCCAGATGTTTTGAGACTACAATTCCCAGCATCCCTGACCACTGGTCCTGCTAGCTAGGGATCATGGGAGTTGTAGGCCAAAAACATCTGGAGAGCCAAGGTTTGAGGAAGCCTGGTAATAGACCCATCATAGTTTGTAGCTATTGATAGCCCTACCCTCCATGAAGTTGCTGACCACTACTCCACTAGAGAAAGAAAAGTTCTTAGATTCAGCAATTGTTTGAATCTAAGAAGCCTCTCCTCAGGTTAGGAGCACAGGAAGGGCTGCAGCTGTTGCTAAGATATAAACTATTTTCTAAGCAGCCCAAGACCTAACAACTGTAAGGCTTAGATAGAGATAGATAGATAGATAGATAGATAGATAGATAGATAGATAGATAGATAGATACATAGGTAAAGGGACCCCTGACTGATTAGGTCCAGTCGTGTCTGACTCTGGGGTTGCGGTGCTCATCTCGTGTTACTGGCCGAGGGAGCCGGTGTACAGCTTCCGGGTCATGTGGCCAGCATGACTAAGCCGCTTCTGGCGAACCAGAGCAGCACACGGAAACGCTGTTTACCTTCCCGCTGGAGCGGTACCTATTTATCTACTTGCACTTTGATGTGCTTTTGAACTGCTAGGTTGGCAGGAGCTGGGACCGAGCAATGGGAGCTCACCCCGTCGTGGGGATTTGAACCGCTGACCAGGGGCGGAGCAGGGGGCGGGGGCGGTCCGACCCAGGTTCCAGGGGAGGGGGGGTGACACTTCGGCCAGCCCTGCCTCACCCCGCGGCCTGCTCGCAAACCTGCTCGGCGGCATGCGAGCAGGCTGCGGGGCAAGGCTGCTCTACCCTGTGGTCTGCCCGGGTCCCGCCCGGCGGTGTTGCTATGGTGCGGCACACATGCGCAGTGCATTGTATACGCTGCGCACACGCCGTTGCGTATGACGCACGATGTGTGCGTCAGACACAGCGGCACTGCGCATGCGCGACGCTGCTGGGTCCCCGGGTTGCCGCCCCGGGTGACCGAGTGGCTCGGTACGCGCCTGCCGCCAGCCTTCTGATCAGCAAGCCCTAGGCTCAGTGGTTTAACCCCCAGATAGATAGCTAGATAGACATAGATAAATACAGATAACCCCTTATCAAGATATTCCAGTATTAAATCAAGCACTAGTAAGGGAAGAGAAAGCTTTAAAGCTGACAACCCCCCCCCCAAGAAAGTGTGCAACAGGAGAAAGGGGAAAGCAAATAAATAAACTGAGGAAGTAGCTGGCAATGGATAAACGAAGGTGTCTGGGGCTAAGAAGCATTACCAATAGGTCGCCTTCATTAAACACTCCATCAAGCCAAGTTCACCTCCCTGCTGCAGCTGCCATCTCAGTAACAGGAACAATGGCACAATGGGCCCAGTGCGGTGCTGCTGTTCCCTCCATTGCTCATTTTTATCTGTGAGGGAAATGTGTTTTATAACCCTGATGTTATTCCTATCTCACCGCTCCAGTGATGAACTTTTAATGTCACCGTCTCTGAGGGGCCAGAGAGATTCAGCCTCCTCCCAAGCACTAGCCAGGCATCCCACCAAAACTAAGAGCTGCAAAGAGGAAGGCTGCAGGCAGGCATACCAAATGATGATGGCTCCCATGGAGTGCAATTAGGGAAACATAGGCCAGGAGAAATGGACAGGCATAGACACAATATGAAACATAGCCCAGAGTGGAAACTGTGCCCCCTCCATTAAAGGTAAAGGTAAAGGGACCCCTGACCATTAGGTCCAGTTTCGGATGACTCTGGGCTTTCCCCCAGTACTGCTTGCAAGCACGTATATGCAGGATTGAGGACGGATGATAGCTGTGGAATGCTGTAGTGGTGAACTCCCTGCAGCTCAATCTGGAACTAGTTTGGTATTCATGAGCTTTCCCAGAAATTGCATTTCCAATTTAAAGAGATCTTACCAGTTCTCTATGGAGTTAAAAATCATAGAACCATAGAACTGTAGAGTTCAAAGGGAGCCCAAGGGTCATCTAGTCCAACCTCCTGCAACGCAGAAATCTCAGCCCGATCATACATGACAGGCATCCATCCAGCCTCTGCTTAAAAACCTCCAAGGAAGGAGAGTCCTGAGGGAGAATGTTCTATTGTTGAACAGCTCTTTCTGTCAGAAAGTTCTTCCTGATGTTTAGTCGGAATCTCCTTTCTTGTAAGCATTGAAGCAATTGGTCCTACCCTCCAGACAGAAAATTGCTCCATCTTTCTTTCTTTCTTTCTTTCTTTCTTTCTTTCTTTCTTTTTTTCTTTCTTTAAACTTTATTCATATTCAAATCTTACAAAAGAAAAGATAAAAACAAATACATTATCTTTCCCATTCCCATTGTCCCCCTCCCCTCCCTTCTCCCCCTCACCAATACGTGATTTTATTTACACAATATTTGACTTTATCTTTCTTAGTTGTGTTATTACTTCCATTATCATTATCCTAAATCCTTTATTTTCCTTAATATTTTCCCCTGTTTGATTTATACCAAATCCACCAGAATATCAATATCTGAACAATATACCATTAAATAGTCTTTCACTCCTTCCCATTCCTTTATTATTTCTTGATTGGAGTGACCTCTAATATTAGCTGTTAATTTTGCCATTTCCACCAATTTGCACATCTTACTTCTGCATTCTGATATTGTTGGAATTTTCTCTCCTTTCCAATTTTTTGCAATTAATAACCTCGCTGCTGCTGAGGCATATAGAAAAACCTTTATATTATTTTTGGGAATTTTTCCGAAATCATGCCTAAAAAAAAGATTCTGTTTTTTTTTAATAAATGTAATTTTAAATATATATTTTTAATTCATCATATATCTCATTCCAGAATTTCTTTTATCCTTTTACATCCCCACCATAAATGATAAAATGTGCCCACCTTGTTTTTACATTTCCAACATAAATTTGATTGATTTATATATATTTTGGATAATTTTTCCGGGGTTATGTACCATCGGTACAACATCTTAAGCATGTTTTCGTTTACTGTTGAACATGCTGTGAAATGCAAATCTCTCTTAAATAGTTTCTCCCACCTATCCAATTCTATTACATGGCCGATATCCCTTGCCCACTTAATCATAGTCTCTTTGACCATTTCGTCTTTCAGCTCCCATTCTAGCAATAATCTATGTGTCCCGGAAATAACCTTTTTCTTGGGTTGTATTATTTCACTTTGTAATTTGGATGTGTTTTGCTCAAATCCTTTATACTTATCCTGTTTAAATCTCTGTACTAATTGGTGGTATTGTAGCCAAGTATTACAATGATTTTTTATTTATTCATATGTCTCTAATTTGATCTTCCCTTCTACCTCCACTGTTAATTGTTGGTATGTGGGCCATGTTGTTTCTGAATTGCTTTTCTTTATTGAGCCATTTATACTTCGTCCAAATTTTATATAGGGATTTCCTTATTGTATGGTTTAGAAACTCTTTATGCACTGTTACCTTATCATAGATCAAATATGCATGCCACCCATATCGGCAGTTCCAACCCTCCAGATCCAGAATATCATTATTTTCTAAATTTATCCAGTCTTTTATCCACTCTAGGCAGCATGCCTCATAATACAGTCTTAAATCTGGAAGGCCGAAGCAGCCTCTCCTAATATCTTCTGTCAACAATTAATATTTCATTCTTGGTTTTTTCCTTTGCCATATAAAACTTGATAGATCCTTTCTCCATTTATCAAAACACTCTATTTTCCCTATTATTGGCAACATTCGAAATAAAAACATTAATTTTTATAATATGTTCATTTTTATAGCCGAAATTCTCCCCCACATGGATAATTTAATTTTTTGCCACATTTCTAATTGTTTTTTTAATTTCTCCCCATACTTTCCCATAATTATCTTCAAACAAATTTATATTATTCATTGTTAAATTTATCCCCAAATATTTCGCTTTGCTATTTTTAACCCTGTATCTTGTTCCAATTTCTTTTTAGTTATCTCATCGATATTTTTTGTCATTACTTTCGTTTTTTCTCTATTTATTTTGAACTCCGCTACCTTACCGAATTCCTCCATCCTTTCCATCAATTTTTAAATACTCTCTACCAGGTCCTCTACCATGCCAATCAAATCATCTGCATATGCTCTTAACTTGTATTCTACTCTTCCTAATTTTACTCCTTTGATTTCTTTATCTGTTCTAATTACCTGATTTAATACCTCTGATACCATAATAAATAATAATGGGGATAGGGGGCACCCCTGTCTTGTCCCCTTCTCAATTTTGAAGGATTCTGTCAACCCTCCATTAATTATTATGTTTGCCTTCTGGGACTGATATATAGCCTTTAATCCCGTTATCATCTTTATTCCCATATTCATTCTTTCAACTACTTTTTCCAGGAACGCCCAAGATACCTTATCGAACGCTTTCTCAGCGTCCACTAAAACAAAAGCAGCTTATTTCCCTGGATTCCAATCTAAATATTCTATAGCATTAATTACTAGTCTCATCTTGCTATTCGATTTTCTTCCTGGTATAAACCCCGATTTGGTCTTGTGCTATGATTTCCTTCATTATTCTTTTTAATCTTTGTGCTAGGATGTTTGCATATATTTTATAGTCGTTTATTTAATAGGGATATTGGTCTGTAATTGTTTATTTCTTTTCTGTCCTTATCTTGTTTGGGGATTACAGTAATGTAGGCAAGTTTCCAAAATTCTGGGGTATTTCCTTCCTCCATTATTTTATTTATTAATGTTTTTAACGGGATTGCCACTGAAATATACTCGGAGTCAAGTGTGGATTTCATGCTCTTTATTCAGCTCATAGTAGCGAGGAATGGAAGTTCCCCCAAAATGTCTGCTTTATATACATTATTTACACAATGGGCCCCACGTGATTGGCTAATTCCAGGATACTCCTGTATGCCAATCAGGTTGTGGATTCACTTCCACCTGGAGCTGGATTGGGTGGCTCCTGTGAACCAATCAGACTGCTGCATTCTGGATCCTATTGTTCTAGGACCAATCAGACTGCTGCATTCTGAATCCTATTGTTCTAGGACCAATCAGACTGCTGCATTTTGGATCTTATTCAACTCAGTACATAACACCCACCACCTCTTTCATCTTTTTATAATGTAGGGCAGTGAGTCCGTCCGGACCCGGTGACTTACCAAGTTTTGTTTTTGATATTGCATCATATATTTCCTGAATTGTGACCGGAGCATTTAAATATTCTTTTTTCTCATTATCTATCTTAGGTATATGTTTCCCTTGGAGATAATCTAGAATTTCTTTTTTCAGACTCTTACCCTTTTTTATACAAGTATTTATAATATATTCTGAAAATTCTATTTATTTCATCTGGATTATCTATTATTTTCCCATCTTCTTTTATTTAATCTACTAAACTCTCTTTTTGTTTCCTTTTCAGCTGCCACGCTAGCATTCTACTAGATTTATTTGCGAATTCAGATGATCTTTGTCTTAGCCATTTAGAAAATTGCTCCATCTTTCATGGAATAGGCCTTAAGATATTTGAAGATGGCTGTCATATCTCTCACTCTTTTTTACCAGGCTAAACATACCCAGCTCCTTCAACTGTTTCTCATAAGTCTTGGCTTCAAGACCCTTGATCATATTGGTTGCTATTTCTTTTCTTTTCTTCTTTTTATCTTATTCTGTGCACTTGTAATTATGTACTTATTATTGTTCATCAAAGAATAAAAAAGGCTTGTGGTCCACCAAGTTCTAGATCACTATGTCCTAGATCCTTTTCATTCACATGTAAACCAGATGTCCCCCATCTTATATTTGTGCATCTGGTTCTTCCTGCCTAAGTGCATTTGTCCCTACTGAAATTCATCTTGCTAGCTTGGGCCCAGTTCTCCAATCTGTTAAGGTCATCCTGGATCCTGATTCTCTCTCTTGCGACATTAGCTACCCCTCCCAGTATGGTGTCATCTTTAAATTTGATAAGCATCTCCTCAGTTCCTCCATGCAAGTCATTTATGAAGATGTTGAACAATAATGGGCTCAGGCAGTGCTCCCCCCCTAGAAAAATAGGTGTCAATACTCACCATGAAGATATTAAAAAGCATGGGGGAGAGGATGGAGCCCTGAGGCACCCCACAAATGAGAGCCCAGGGGTCTGAACACTCATCCCCCAACACCACTTTCTGGACACAGCCCTGGAGAAAGGAGCAGAACCACTGTATAACAGTGCCCCCAGCTCCCAGCCCCTCTAGACGGTCCAGAAGGATGTTATGGTCAATGGTGTCAAAGGCTGCTGAGAGATCCAGCAGAACTAGGAAACAGCTCTCACCTTTGTCCCTAGCCCGCCGGAAATCATCGACCAGCAGTGTGGTGTAGTGGTTAAAAGTGGTAGACTCATAATCTGGGAAACCAGGTTCACGTCTCCGCTTCTTTGAAGTATCTCAGCCCCACTCACCTCACAGAGTGTTTGTTGTGGGGGAGGAAGGCAAAGGAGAATGTTAGCCACTTTGAGACTCCTTCGGGTAGTGATAAAGCGGGATATCAAATCCAAACTCTTCTTCTTCAGCACGACCAAGGCAGTTTCAGTCCCATGATGAGGCCTGAATCCCGATAGAATAGCAGGGGGCTGTCAGATAGAATGTGCCAGCTTAAATGTCCGAATCACCTTTGCAACTGACCGCTATTTTATCAGTAGTTCTTTTCTCCTGATCTTCTTAGCTGCCAACTCATATAGTACTACTTTATAAGTTATGAAGTCATCAGTATCACTCAGCAGCCATTCCACCCTTTCCACCCTGTTCGAGTGTGTTCCATTCGTAAGCAGGGGTTTTATAAACCGGTCTCTTGGTTCTATATATAGTGGGCATTGCAATAAATAGTGGTACAGGTACTCTACGCAAGGTTGCCCACACAGACAGAGTCTCTCGTTGTACTGTACTTTGCTGTAGCAGCCATCTACCACCGCCGAGGGCATTGATTGGCTATTCCCACATGCCATTGCTAACAACTAGTGTTCAGAGGCATACTGCCTCTGGTGTTGGAGGTAGAATATATGAATTCTGACTAGTTACCAGCAGGCACACAGAAATTATCAAATGAGAACTGAATGTGCTAAGTGGCAATATGTGATTAGGGAAGGCTGCTCTATAAGGGCAAGAGGGAAACTGACCCACCAAGGTCAGCCTGCACTCAGCCAGCTTCCAGCTGCGTGTTTTCCTGTTTACAACCAGCTCAGGGGTTGACACTCCCTGCCAGCCTCCTCTTCCTTAGTCTCTATCTTTCTCTTGTCCTCAGCAGAGAGGAATACAGGAGCAAAACAAGAATTACTTGTCTGTCAAACCTTGGCTCTAGCTCCAACTAGTGTTGGGACTGAGTGTTGAAGAGAGAAAATTGGAAAAGTAGGGTGGGTGGCAAAGAGAAATGGAACAGATTACGCTGAGGGAGCTCATGGCTGGCTGATTGGAACAGTTAACAAGAGCGTTCCATACTGCAACATTCTTTTGCAAGTCCCACTCGTACAAAGCACGACATGAAACTGCTTTTAAATAATCTTTAAAAAATCATTTTAATGAATAAATGAATTGTGAAGTCGTGCAATTGTGAAACAGTGAATGAGGGAGCTAACCAGGTGTGGGAATCCCAGAACAATAATGTGCTGGAAATGCCTTGTTTAGTTACTTATTTATTGCTTATTATTTGATGCAATCTTTTTACCCCCAGTCTTCATTCTGGGAAAAATGGCTCTCATAGAAGCATGCAAACGTTAGCAAAGAGACAAGCTTTGCCATCAGGAAAAATGCAAACTTGGGAACGAATTTTCAGTTACAAAGCTCTGATCATAGGTCGCTGGTCTCTCAGTGGAGCTGACAGAGAGGCTCCAAAGTCCCATCTTTCCTCTCCTTTCTGCTGTAGTCTGATGGAATTGTTCTTAGATGAGATCAGCTGGGAGTGACTGGAACAGGCCAGTTCTACTTGTAAAATCCTGGCCTGGGCACTGCTGGGTGGTGACCATTGGAACCAGTGAGGCAGAAGGCAGGGGCACCAACAGTACGGGGAGACAGAGTCAACAGCAGGCAGCACATACAGTCATACCTAGGGTTGTGTTCACTACGGGTTACGAACGCGCCAAACACTAAATTGTGCTTTGCGCATGCGCAGAAGTGCCGAATTGCATTGCAGTTGCCGACCTTTCAGGTTGTGACTGGGGCTCCAGTACGGATCTCTTTTGCAACCAGAGGTACCACTGTACTAACCCTTGCTTTGTCTCCACTCTCATGCCTGCTCGGTTTTGTTAGAGCAACTCTGAGACAAAGGAGGAGGAATTTGGCAGGCACAGGGCTGTAGCTAGGGAGGGGGTGAGAAAAGCCCCCGGGAGGGGCGCAGGCGGGGGGCACGCAAAATCAGCTATGTCCAAAATATGTCTATAAATAAAAATATTGATTATTGCCTCATAAGAAAAGGTTTTAAATAGAGGGTGAATTGAAGGGGGTGGGGTTGGAGGAGAGGCGGAAAGAAGAGCTAATTTGTCCATGGCTAAGGGGCGCAATATGGACGGTTCTGCCAGGGGCGCAAGATCACCTAGCTATGGTTTTGGTCAAGCAGTGCCACCCCCTCAACTGGTTTTAAGTGGGAAGCAGGCCAGAGGGGGCTAGCTAAGAGCAGGCTGAGGTTGGTAGAGCAATGCCCCATTTGCCCTTTTGCCAGGAATCTGGCAATTATTTGCCATCCACAAGACGCCTAGCTAATCAAGAACCATTATTCAAATAGCTATCAAACTGGCAACCAATCAGAAGAGTCCCTTTTTGACAGCAACAACGATGCGGTTATACAATAGGAATATAGAATAAGTTTGATTGACAGGACAGGTCTGATACTCAGGTTCCAGTTCAGATGCCATGCCTGATTTATGATATGTCTATGACAAGTGCATGGCATTTTTCCAAGGGTGTTGTGAGTAACTATGGGGAACTATTAAAGGGAGAAGCACCCCTTTGTTCAGGGCTTTTCTCTGCTTCCTTTATATTGTAGTTTAAAGTCTAGCTGCAACAATAAAGAACAGGCCGCCTGGTCCCTGTTTTGCTTCTTATCTTGGCTGGAGTCTTTTGTTTGATCATCCAACTCGAGCCCGGGGAACTCCCTGCTACAGCCCTAATGGACTAGCCTCCACTGGTATTAGAAGGGATGAAGTAGAAATCTTGAAAGAAATAGTTCTCTCTTGACTGGATTCCCTGCCCCCCCCCTTTTCTCATTGCAATAAATATCATGATTATTCACTATGTCTGCCATTCCCTGGCTTCCCCACTCAGATCTGGCCCACCCACCAAATATATATTGAATGCCCCTGTATGTGCTTGTACAGCGACCCAGTGTTAGTAGAAATAGTTGTTTTTTTTCTGACCAATTAAAACTTTTAAAAAGCATCTTAAGAGGCCTTGTTTCCCTTCCCTGGCAGAGGCTCAAAGAAGCTTTCTGCCTTGCAAAATCTCCCTCCGTTCTCTGTCAAGGTTGTCTGGGAGTCAATTCACACCCCCAGCATCACTCAGTCTTGTGTGTTGAGGCAGCTGCTGACTGGGAGTGAATTACAGCCCTGTGGTAATTCACTCCCTTGGCCCCACCGACAATCTCACAGTTGTGTGCACTCAGCAGAGGGCTTGGGGGGTGGAGGTGGGGGGGTGAATCCCACTCATTGCATTGATTCTCTCCTGGGTCCCCTGCACCTGACAGCCGCAAAATGCATGGAGTGAATCTCAGCCCTGTATTAATTCACTCCTAGGGTCAAGGACTCAAACTGGGTGCCAGTGAAATAAATAAATAAGGGGGCAAGAATACTGAAATGAAAACTTTCTGTATAAGGTTGGTCACATACCTACTGCCAAAGGGGGGTGGGTGGAGGGGGGGGGCGGGAATGCTTCAGCAAAACAGACCACCAATCTGCAATGAAATCTGCTTAGGCTAATTAAAACGTATAGGTACCAATTTAGAAATAACTGCTATAACTGTGAAACTGAAATGTAATGATCTTACTATAGTGAGGAAGGCTGTGACCCACTGCCCAGGACCATCTGCTGGGATCTGGCTTGGGGCGGGGCCTGAGAGGCTTCACAAGGACTGCAGCTGCTACTCAGCAGAGAGGGCTCCTCTTTGTAATTGTTTTTATTAAATTATATTTTATCTGTGGTGTTTTAAATGGTGGTGTTATAAAAAAAATTCTGTAACTGGGTCCATCTCCAGAACGGAGTCCGTAACCCCGGGAAGAGTGCTATAATTTAAGAGACCCCTTCCCGACAACGCAGCACAAAGTTTGTGAAAAATGGTGTGAGGCCTGTTTTTCCTGTGTTTGCTTGGTGAATTAATATATATATATATATATATATAAATAAAAGACCTTAAATTCTTACAACAGTGGTGGTTTGGTGTTTTTTGTGTTTTTTATTTCTCTGTTGGGGGGGGTGGCTGTTGGGTTGGGAATTGGTTTAATTATAGTATAGTTGTAAATTGTTTAGGGACGCGGGTGGCGCTGTGGGTTAAACCACAGAGTCTAGGGCTTGCCGATCAGAAGGTCGGCGGTTCGAATCCCCGCAACGGGGTGAGCTCCCGTTGCTCGGTCCCTGCTCCTGCCAACCTAGCAGTTCGAAAGCACGTCAAAGTGCAAGTAGATAAATAGGTACCACTCTGGCGGGAAGGTAAATGGCGTTTCCGTGTGCTGCTCTGGTTCGCCAGAAGCGGCTTTGTCATGCTGGCCACATGACCCGGAAGCTGTACGCCGGCTCCCTCGGCCAGTAACACGAGATGAGCGCCGCAACCCCAGAGTTGGACACGACTGGACCTAATGGTCAGGGGTCCCTTTACCTTTACCTTAAATTTCTTTTATTATTAGTTTCTATTTTTATTTTTTTGTATAGCTGGTTAGTTTGTACAGTTCTGTTCTTAAGGGAAGAGGGTCAGGGCTGCCTGGGAGTGGGCCCCAGCCAACAGAATGCCTGGGGCAGGTTCCACAGCAGGGGATACTTCCCTTAGGCATCTGGTCACCACTGAGAACAGGATGTTGGACTAAATGGGTTACTGGCCTGATGAAGCAGGACTCTTCTTGACTTCTTAATTTTGGCTGCTTATCAGGCATATAAGTCTATCAGACACTTGGAATTCAGCTGTACAGCTGCAAATTAAAAGTTTCAAGTGTGTTGTAAAGTGCAATATAGAAATCTGACACTAGATGGCGATGGTGAGCTATGACAAATTCAATATGCTTTTCAAAACCTTTTTTTAAAGCATTTTCAAAGTTTTATATATATATATGTGTGTGTAGATTCCACCTTGGTGGGAGTATGGGATTGTATCAACTCATTAATCCATGTCATTCCTCTCAGCCTATCTTCCTTTGGTCTGATTAGCCTGTGTTACTGGGTGCATATTGGTGGAGATGGGTGCACAGTGTATCTGATTAATGCAGTCTGTCAATACAATGCATATATGTACTATATTCAATCATTTGTTTTTCCTCCCTCTTTGCAAACACAGCTGGAAATTACAACCCAAGAGGCTTTCAACTTCAGTGATCTGCATTATCTTATGAACAATTGCAGTAACTTTTTACTGCAGACCTGTTTCACGCAGACCCATGGTCTGATCTCTCCCTTTAGACGAGAGATTTCCAACCTTTTTGAGTCCATGGCTCTCTTACACTGGCCACAGCCCTGACAGGAAGAAGTTGCCTGGCTGGGTTCAACCATCACCTCACTCTCACTCCACCAGCCCCATGAAGCATCAGCTTTCCTCCTCTCCTCTTCTCCTTGCAGGCTCCCCTCATGTCCCCACTCAGCATCTGGGATCATAGAGATGGGGTTGAGGAGCGCACACTTGTGCAGCACTCTTTTGAAAGTGACTGCATCACATAGCACAGTCATACAGGGGCGTACCCAGGATCAAAACTAGGGGGGGGGCAAGCCATGGTCATTCAGGTTGTGACATTTCAGCACGGAAAAGGTGAATGAAACCAAAATTTTAAGAAAATTATATATAATTATAGCAGTGCTTTATTACAGTAGTTATTACAATGATTTGCTTGAAAAAATTAATTTTTATTCTAGTTACATGTCTTATACTAATATCATTTTTCTTGGGTTTGAAGAAAACTTGTTCAAAACTTTTGTTTCAATCCAGACCCCATCCACATCCATTATTAAAAAAATAAAGGAAAAACGCACAGATTACCTGAAACAGCTGGCAGCAGGCTGGGGAATGGGCAGCTGCTGCAAATGGCGCTGAGCCAGCTCAGGCCAGCCCTCTTCCTGCTCTCAGCCATGCAGAGCTGCATCCCCCATATGTTGTTGCACTCCAGCTCCCATCATCCCTAATCACAGGCCACACTGGCTGGGGCTGATGGAAGCTGGGGGGTTTTGCGCCCTAGGCGAGATCACCTTCTGGCGCCCCCCATCGTTCTGCATACTTCGCGCATGCGCAGGAGCACTCCATTGCGTCATGTGCACGCACAGAAGCAGCGCTCTACTTACAGACTTTTCGGGGTGCAAACAGCACCCCGGAATGGGTTGCGTCCGTAAGTAGAGGTACCACTGTATTTAAAATATTTATGCACCTGCCCTTACATTCAAAATTCCCAAGACAGTTTATAAGAACTAATACAAATTACTTTAAAAACTGTAATAGGCAGTTAGGTTAATAAAGCCTCGGGAGATAAAAAGGTCTTTAGAAGGAAAAGGATGAATGGAGTAAAAGCTTATTTATTTGGCACAGAGAGCATTGCCATACTCAACTGTGAAATAAGCAGTGATGCTCCTTCCCTGCCTGCTCCACAGAGCTGTGAGTGCCATGCAGCCTGCCCTGTGCCCACTAGGCCAACCTGTTGCAGCGATGGACTCTGTTTTGTTAGCAGTGAAGTTTCACCTGCCAGTCTGGTGGGCCTCTGTAGTGTGGTCTAGTGGTTAGAGGATCAAGATGAGCAGTGTTCAAAGCCACTCATAGACCCAGTCTCTTAGCTTAACCCAGGGGTCAGCAAACCTTTTCAGCAGCAAACTGTCCCTCAGACCTTGTGGGGGGCCAGACTATACCGGTATTTTGAAAATAAAAAAAATCAACTAATTCCTATGCCCCACAAATAACCCAGAGATGCATTTTAAATAAAAACACACATTCTACTCATGTAAAAACAACAGGCAGACCCCCCAAATAACATAGAGATGCATTTTAAATAAAAGGACACATTCTACTCATGTAAAAATACGCTGATTCCCAGACCGTCCGTGGGCCAGATTTAAAGGCGATTGGGCCAGATCCAGCCCTGGGCCTTAGTTTGCCTACCCATGGCCTAACCTCTTCTATAGCCAGTTGCACAGATAATGGGGGAAAGAGAAATGTATGGGGAAAGATGAGATAGAAACCTAACAAATTACTAAATGCATAGGATGGGAAGGGTGAACTCTCATCCTTGGCCTCAGGCAGCAAAATGTCCTTCACTAGCCCTCAGGGGAACAGCTCAGCTGGTAGAGTAGGAGACTTTCAATCTCAGGCTTGTGGGCTTGAGCCCCATGCTGGATAAAAGATTTCTTCGTTGCAGGGGGGTACTTGGACCAACTCTACAATTCCATGAAATGCACAAGCCCCATTGATTGTTACCACCACCCCAGTTTTCACCAAAGAAGCTTCCTTACTGCTTTCAGAAAGCAGTAGCCAAGGGAAGTGTCATTGACTGGGTCCCCTCTCTGGGTCTCTGCCTGGGGGCCAAGGAGATGGGAAAAGGGAATGAAGGGGCAGCAGACGACAGGCTGAAGACAATAAAAGGCAAGAAAGCGACAAAGGAATGAGGGGAGGGGAGAAAAGAAAAGTTGAGTGAGGAAAATGGCAATGGTGCAAGAAAGGAGGTAAAGTATGATGGGTGGAGTGGAGAAGGCTGAAGGAAATATATCTGGGGCTGGGGTGGAAGAAATGGAAAGGACGCAAAGAGGAGCAGGAAAGGAGGAAGGGAAAGGGACAGAAAGCGAACGAGAATCAGGAGGAGGCTGAAGGAGACCGGCAGCGCAAAAGGAAGGGAATATGAGGAGCGAGGGGAGAGAAAAAGGGCAAGAAGGGGAAGGGGCGAAGGCATGCAGGCACCCGATGGAGGGGCAAGAGAGAGAGAGAGAGAGACGGCCGGGTGGGGAGGGAGGGAGGCTGAGGGAGGCGCGAGAGGGAAGAGTGAAGCCTGACGCAGCAGCTCAGTGAAGAGAGCTGTCGCAGCCCGCAGCTGTGCGCGCGCGACAGGCGCTCCGCCTTCGGGACAGGAGCTGCCTTGGGCAAAGGGGGGGGCAAAGGGAGGAACTCGGGCGGCGGGGACAGAATGAAATGCTAGAATCCCAACATGCTGGAGTGGACTGTGCCACTTTAGGGTGAATATAGTGAATAACTTTGTCAGATTACATCTAGTCAATACATGACGGCATCCGCACGCTCCTATTTGTCAGGTTATATTGCTGCTGTCAACGTGCGGCGGATCTGAAGCCTTTTGGATTGTTGGAAAGGCTTCAAACCAACGTAGCACACAAATGGAGTCCAGCAAGCTTCCTTCTGCATTCTCCTGCTGTACATTCTCACTTGCTTCTCCTGTGCCATCCGCAGAGTATCTTCTCTTGCGCAACGGTGTGTGTGCATGCCAGCAATTACAGACGACAGAGTCCAGCTTCTTTTCCTAATCTAGAAGCTTTATTTACAAGGCATAAATTACATCCCAGGAGAGACACAAGACATTTTGCCTTCTCCTTCTCCGGCCAAAAACAAAAGAGAAAGATACAGAAACAACAAGTATCACATTACACATAACACAGAGTCTTCCAGCGACACTTTTCCTCTTGTGGGTGGGATGACCTGGTTGAGCTTGTTAACCATGAAAGCTCCAAACCTCTACAGGATCCCATCTGGAGATGTTTCTTCCACTGCTGCTTGCATTCCCCATCGTTCTGTGCTGGCACCCCATGTTGGCCGGCACTGGCAGCGTGCGCCAATAGCGGAAAAGCAAGAAAAGGAACCAGCAGCTTGACACATGCAACAGGATGCATTGCACAGCGCCCACGTTATATGGCGCTCCAGGTGTGGTGCCAAAACAGCCGCAATGCAGCTGGGGCAAGAGCCGACAGCCAAGCAGAGCAGAGCCAAGTGGAGCAGAGCCAAGCGTAGCGATGTGGGTTCTTCTGCTGCAGGGCCCCTTGGCATGAGTTCGGGAGCAAGCGTTGGAGTCCAGGGAAGAGCTGCCCACAGCAGAAGGGCCCGCGGGACTCCGACGGGCTCTGCTCCATTCGGCTGTCGGCGGCTCTTCCCCAGACTCCAACGCTCAGCCCCGGACTCTCGGCCTGGCGCCCCTGAGAGCTGTGCAACCCTAGCGCCAACGGTTAAGACGGTCCTGTTGGGAACCTGAGTGTGGCATCTTGAGTCACATTATGGGAGAAACATATAATATACCTAGCTTGCAGAAGAAAAATTAGGATTTGTTGGTAGGTCTGTGGGTGATTTGCAGAAGATCAGCCAGGATTTCTGTTGAATTCCCACTTCTTTAAGAAAAGCAAGTAGAATGGTGGGTAACAACTGTTTTGTTGTTGTTGTTGTTCAGTCGTTCAGTCGTGTCCGACTCTTCGTGACCCCATGGACCAGAGCACGCCAGGCACCCCTATCCTCCACTGCCTCCCGCAGTTTGGCCAAACTCATGCCAGTCGCTTCGAGAACACTGTCCAACCATCTCATCCTCTGTCGTCCCCTTCTCCTTGTGCCCTCCATCTTTCCCAACATCAGGGTCTTTTCAGGGAGTCTTCTTTTCTCATGAGGTGGCCAAAGTACTGGAGCCTCAACTTCAGGATCAACAACTGTTAGGGAATGCAATTAATGGGTCTCATTCCTGAGACAACCTGGCTGAATCTGGTGACTTCCTTATCTGTTTTACTGGGCAGATTAGACATGTAACTTTGTTTATAAAAGGGATCAGATTACTGCAAGGGCTGTGCGTTGTTATCAGGAAGGAGTGGATTGGTGCAGAACTGTGGAGTTCCTGAACGTTTTTAGAAGATCTCATTTGAGAAGACTTGTATAATTGCCAGACTTCAGGACTCAGATAACTCTGGGCTGTTGTGGGACTCTGTGCAAATTTCTTGGAACTTGCTTGTGGACTTAGTTCAGCAAGGTCTTTGAAGTACAGAAACCCTTCTGGAACCAGAGGGAGAAAAGCCTTAGTGTAAGCTGTATGTAGTGTGTAAATACAGAGTGAGTGCCCTGTGTGTGCCAAGTAAAACAACTCTGCTTAAAACAACTGTTTTGTCTTGGTAAGCTTACCAGCTTTACTGGAGCTTCCCTGGTGCACACACAGAGAACAAGATTTATAGGTGTTAAAGATAAACACACACCCCAGCAAGAACAACATCAACAACAGCAACAGGGAAGTAAAAAAAAAAAAAAAAAAAAGCTTTGGACTATTATGTGACCTGGAATCCATTTGTGGAACATATTAGAATCCGCAGATAGCTGTTGGGCATGACAAATGTGTTGCTCACTCTTTGAGGCTCTCCTGAAATAAGAAATAAGAATAAAAAAAGGAACAGACAATGGTTACATCTTCATCACATTCAGTAAAATAAAAAGGGTGTGAGACTTTTGTAACTCAAAGCTATGTTGGTGAACTTGTTGCTGGGGGTAATAGCTGCTTACCTGTTGATCTGTCAATCTCATCTCTTTCTCTCTTGTCACATTAATGCTATCCAAATAATAATAATAATGATAATGATAATAATAATTTCTTATTTGTACCCCGCCCATCTGGCTGGGTCCCCCAGCCACTCTGGGCGGCCTCCAACAGATATTAAAATACATTAAAATATCACAGGTTAAAAACTTCCCTAAACAGGGCTGCCTTCAGGTATTTTCTGAATGTCAGATAGTTATTTATCTCTTTGACCTCTGCTGGGAGGGTGTTCCACAGGGCGGGCGCCACTACCGAGAAGGCCCTCTGCCTGGTTCCCTGTAGCTTTGCTTCTCACAGTGAGGGAACCCCAGAAGGCCCTCAGCGCTGGATCTCAGTGTCCGGGCTGAATGATGGGGGTGGAGACGCTCCTTCAGGTATACAGGACCGAGGCTGTTTAGGGCTTTAAAGGTCAGCACCAACACTTTGAATTGTGCTCAGAAACGTACTGGGAGCCAATGTAGATCTCTTCAGGACCGGTGTTATATGGTCCCGGCGGCCACTCCCAGTCACCAGTCTAGCTGCTGCATTCTGGATTAATTGCAGTTTCCGGGTCACCTTCAAAGGTAGCCCCACGTAGAGCACATTGCAGTAGTCCAAGCGGGAGATAACCAGAGCATGTACCACTCTGGCAAGACAGTTTGCGGGCAGGTCTCAGCCTGCGTACCAGATGGAGCTGGTAGACAGCTGCCCTGGACACAGAATTGACCTGTTTGTTTGTTATAAAATAATCCATTAAAACCCCACATTTGTTAACAACAACAACAACAACAACAACAAGCTTTTGTGCCAATCACTTCTTGTTCAGTCTTAGCAATAAAAATTTGGAGTGTGTCCTATGAGGCATGAGTATGTTTAGCCTCAAGAAGGGAGGACAAAGGCTGCATTTACCCTGCAGATTATTCTTTTCTACAGACATTTCCCCAACTGTTAATTTCTACATTATATTTGAGCCTTCATGCAACATAAAAGCTCCTTCCAGAAATTTAAAACAACATAATGTAAGCTTAGTGTTCATTTCCAGTGTGGTGTAGTGGTTAAGAGCGGTAGACTCGTAATCTGGTGAACCAGGTTCGCGTCTCCACTCCTCCACATGCAGCTGCTGGGTGACCTTGGGCTAGTCACACTTATTTGAAGTCTCTCAACCCCACTCACCTCACAGAGTGTTTGTTTGAATGGTTCAACGGTGGAACAGACTGCCCTGTAAGGTGGTGGGTTCTTCTTCATTAAGAGGATTTTGAGTACAGTCATACCTCTGGTTACGTACGCTGCGGGTTGCATTTTCGCGGGTTGCGAACACGGTGAAACCCGGAAGTGTTTACTTCCGGGTTTCGCCGCGAGCGCATGTGCAGAAGTGCGATATTGCGCTTTTGAACATGCGTGTTATCACCGCTTGGGGTGCAGACTTATCGGGGTGCGAATGGCACCCCAGAACGGATCGTGTCCGCAACCCGAGGTACCACTGTAGGTGTGGAGTGGCTGTCTGTCACAGATGCTGTAGCAGATGCACCAACTCTGAGGTGCTGGTATTGTGTACCCTTGAGTACCCCCAGAAAAAGCACTGCCTCTGACCCTGATAAATTTATCTCATTTTATGAAACCACTTGGAAGGGGTGGTGATTATGGTTGGCCCTGAACAATCAGTCCCAAAAGAATCCTACCTGTCAGGAGTCACAGGTTTCTTCTGTATTGCCTTTTGCTGCCCCTAGCTCTAATTTCCAGCGAGTAAATTTCACATCAGCCATTTTGTGCAGATTGCATGCTTGCATGCTGAGAAAAAGAAAAATCTGCAGGGATGTCCTTAAAATGGCTGCACATATGGGAGGGGCTAGAAAAGAGGGGAGGTGGAGCCAAAAGGGGTTTCCCCCAAGTGCGGAAGGAGCCTGCACTTTAAATTCAGTTGAAACAAAATGGTCTAGAAATTATACTTTGCTTTTCATTTGGTACCCTGGGAACTTGCTTAAAGGCTGGGCTGAAATAGCAGCATACCCCAATCTCGTGCCCTTGAGATGTTCCAGATAATGAAAGAATAATGAACTAGTGTTGTGGAAGACCACTCTGTAACACCCTGAAGAGCTTCTGCCAGGCAGAGTTGGAAAAATTGGGCTAGGCTGAGGTTGTGTAAACCAAAAATGGAAGAATAGTCTCCTGGATCAGGCCAAAGACTCATTAACAGTAACAGTTCTCTCCCCATTTGGAATTCCCATAACTGGCATTCAGAGGCATGCTGTCTCTAACAGTATAGTTAGAACATGGCCATTATGTCTATTAATCACTGATAGCCTTAACCTCCATGAATGTGTCCGACCCTCTTTCAAAGGTCTAGGTCTTGTGAGAGTGAATTCCGTAATTTAAGTATTCTCTAGCTGAAGAAGTCGTTTCTTTTCTCTGTTTACTTTGTCCACAGCATGCATAATTTTATACACTTCTGTCATCTCCCTTTCTCACCTTTTCTGTAAGCTTTCGATTCAGTTCATAAGTTTATTGTTCTATCTAAAGGCCATGACAAACTTGGATTAAGCAATAGTGCTAGAAAGCCTCCAATGTTGTAAGCTTTTCTCAGTGGGTGAGTTGCTCCAGATCATGTGAGCCAACTCTATGGGGTTGAGGTGTTCCCTCCCTAAAATCTGTTGGGAGGGGGCCAGGCCCCATCAGTGTTAAGGGGGTGGAGGATGCCAAGCGCAGAGCTGAGCATGGCACTGCTTTAGTGGCCGGCTCCTCTTGAGCATGCGAGAGGAGGAGGCGCCAGCCATTGAAGCCATGCCATGCTGGGCTTTGTGCTTGGCCTCCTTCCGATGGTGTGATGTCACACACACATGCTGCACATATAATGCCATGCGCATGTGATGTTACACACACATGATGTTACACACACATGCCGCATGCCAGGCCCCCTCAATCTTGGGTGCAAGTCAGTGCCTCTGCCCCAGCTACTTGATCATTTTGGTTCCTGTAGCTGTCCATACGTTTCTGGAATCCAAGTTCCATTATCCCCGACCACTGCCCATACTGACTGGGACTGATGGGAGTTGGGAGGAGCACCATTTGGGGAAGACTGGCGTATAATAAACAGCAAAATAATAAATTGGGCTGCTGCTTCTTATTTGCACCTTTAGAGGCATTAGTGTTCCCTATTCTAAATGTCTTTTTTCCCAGATACAAAAATGTTTAGCAGCTTTCAAAAGCTCCCCGCTGTCTTCTTTTTGTGTGCCTTTAGGAGTCACAGCAGACTTTCAGAAGAGAAGAGAAGTCTATCCCACATATGTGAAGCACTGCCAGAAAAACATTTTCCCCTCCCTGAAAGTGTCATCGAGAGCCATTAATTATCTGCGGGTCTCTGAATCAATAGCAAACGTTGCAGATTCCTTGATGGCTTTAATTAATGCACGCATATGTCTGTAATGGGCTTCTCCTCTGAACAATTATTGTCTTAGCTGAACCACTTGAAATTAAAGAGTGCAAAAAGGGAGAAATACGATACTGCCAACCTCTGTCCACAAGCCACCCACGGAGGAATATGCCTCGCAATATATCCAAGTGGGGATATATAATCTAGCCTTTAGTATATTATTATCTGTACATCTCATTATCTCATCAGGGCCTTTTGTTCTCCAAGGCAGAGAGAGAAGCAAAGAGAAAGCTCAAGGAGGGCCTATCCTCATCAAAGTCTTAGCTATGCTTAGGTCCCCATCTGCAGTTGAGTGCCAGCTTGTGCACTGAAAGCTCTGAATGCATTTGCAGAACTTTGGACAGTATGCCCACTCTGGCCTTTCCTGGAGAAGGCCACCAAAGGGATGTGGTACCTGGGTTACACCAAACTAGTTGGTCACACATAAACGTAAAGGTAAAGGTAAAGGGTCCCCTGACCATTAGGTCCAGTCGTGTCTGACTCTGGGGTTGCGGCACTCATCTCGCATTACTGGCTGAGGGAGCAGGTACAGCTTCGGTCATGTGGCCAGCATGACTAAGCCGCTTCTGGTGAACCAGAGCAGTGCATGGAAACACCGTTTACCTTCCTGCTGGAGCGGTACCTATTTATCTACTTGCACTTTGACATGCTTTCGAACTGCTAGGTTGGCAGGAGCTGGGACCGAGCAACGGGAGCTCACCTCGTCGCGGGGATTCGAACGCCGACCTTCTAATCAGCAAGCCATAGGCTCTGTGGTTTCAGGTGTTGCCATTCAAGTGGGTCTATAACACAGATGGGGGAACTGTACCCCTCTAGATGTTGCTGGACTCCAACTCACATAATCTGTGCTCATTGGCTATTCTGGCTGGGGCTGATGGGAGCTGGAATCCAACAAAATCTGGAAAGCCATGGGTTCCCAAGCCCTGATCTAAAAAAAATGTCTATTGGTGCAGAATGCAACAGCTAAACTGCTTGTGGGCACATAATTTTCTGTGCATATAATGCCAATACATCATCATCATCATTATTTTATTATTATTATTATTATTATTATTATTATTATTTTGCTATACCACTCCAATGGGTTTCTGGGTCCAGTTCAAAGGGCTGGTTGTGACTTGCAGAGCTGGAGAATCTGCAGCTCTCCAGATGTTCCAACCCCCATCAGCCACAGCCAGCATGATCAAGGGCCACATATTTCCAGTCCTTCCTGTTGGTCTGGAACAATGCATGCACTGTGTAATGTGGGGAAAATTACTACTCCAGATTTTCACTAGAAGCTTTCACTCATTCACCAATATTAGATGAAATGCATGAACGCTGAATGCAAAGTCCCAGGGCATAATCCAAGGGCAGCCAATGCGATGTTCTGCAGTTGTTGCTGGACTACAACTCCACTGTCCTTGACCATTGGCCATGCTGGCTGGGGCTGATGTGGTTTAAGGACACCTTGGAGAGAAACAGACTCCTCACTTCTGATCTAAAGCATCAGCTCCTGTCAATGGAGCTGACAAGGAGAACAGTTTGATCACAGATCAGAAAAAGCTAGGGAAACACCAGCTAACTTTATTAAGGAAGCAGAATGGGGAACATACCGAGACATCTGAGATATGTTCCACCTAGGCAAGCAGTTGCTTGGGCTGGCTTGTACCTCCCACTCCATTCCCTCTGTGCCAGGCCCCTCCCTCTGTCTACAGTAAACCCCAAGGGATCCTCACTCTTTCTGCCTGGCTCTCTGCACTTGAATATTCATCAAACACCTTGTTTTGGGAGCAGGGCAGGGACTTGCAGGCTGTCAGCAGAAAAGCTGGTAAGTTTGATTCCTGTCTTTGCTCTGTACTGGGGCAGCTGATTGTTTTATCCTTTTACTCCTCCAAGATCCCAGTCTTTAGTACTTCCCAGCTCTTCCCCTCCTCTGGAGGTATGTCCAGTTCTCCACCACCAGGATCCAGGATACAAATCCTCTTCTTTGCTTTCCCTGGGGGGGCTCTTGGTCAGGCAGTTTCCACCACTCCTCCTCATCTAGCCAGTCCCTGACACCTTCACTCTCCTATGAACTCTGGTCTTCAGAGAATACCTTCCTAGCTCTGTTCCCAAATCTGGAACTCAAAGTAGATGACCTGGAAAGGGCACACAGAGATCTGAGACGCATGCCAAAAGCCAATGTCCCTCCACAAGACATAATTGTGCTTTGCCGCTACAAAAAGAAAGAAGAAATATGGAACAACCTCAGAAAGTCAACCAATCTCCGATATAAAGACAACCCCATCATGACCCTATATAGGATGTATCACAGCAGACCATAAACCAAATTTAAAAAATCTATGCCCATGTGCTTCAACACTGCAGGACACAAATACTGCTGCCCCAATATAACCACTGACACAACACAACACAACACATGGCCACCAACAAATCTGAAGCCCTGCAGCTACTGCAACCTTGGACTCGACCCTCCACCAATATGGCAATCACTAAACTTGAAACAATGCTTTATGAGTATGGAGGGGAAAACTCCAGACTATTAGTAAACAGGTCATGGAAAAAAGCACTCAAAACAAGAATACAATGCATCACCAAAAAGATGGCATAACATTCTCCCCAAACAAATAACCTCAAAATTTGCTGAATTTCAATCCATCCAAAAAGAAAATTAGAAATTTCCTAGTAGGACAGACCATGCCAATCTTAACTGCAGAGGAACAAGAATTCATGGACCCAGAGAAAATAGAGAGGGTCCTCAAAAATCAAAGCCACACAAAGCTCTAGGACCTGGTGGCTTTACAGCAGAATTCTCAAGAAATTCAGAGAAATCCAGTTTTCCTATATGACCTGCCTGTTTAACAACATCCAAGGGGCCCTCATTCCTAAAACTTGGACCTCCTCCAAAATAATCTCTATCCTAAAGCCACTCAAAGATAGTCTCCCAAAGCTACTCAAAGATAGTCTTCTGGAGAAATGGTTAGTGAAATACCATAACTGAACAGCAGCAAAACATATTTGGAAAAGGTTTTCTGAAGGCTTTCGCATTCCAGTGGCGTTCCCGCCTAGGTTGGCGGAAGTTGAAAATCAAAAATCAGTTAGAGATTTGCTAGAAGTGGCCCGGCGTAAAATAGGGAAGGAACTGGCTTTGTGCAGGATTGCAGCCCATTCCCTACCCTTCCATAACCTGACCTTCACCTTTCCCCATTGGGGGTAGTGCCTAAGAAGGCGCCAGGGGAGTTTTGACTAATAAGGGACTTCATGAATGATGCCATCAAATTAATAAGGAGTTTTGGGAAAGGAGCTTTGCTGGCCAAATGTGATGTGGAAGCAGAATTTTGCCTGCTCCCAGTGCATCCCCATGATTTTAAATTCCTTGGATTTAAATTTGAGGGGAACTACTATGTAGACAAGGCCATGCCAATGGGATGTTCCGTATCTTGTGCAGCTTTTGAATCGTTCAGTACTTTCTTGGACTGGGCACTGTGCAGGAAGACGGGCTTTAGGGGTGTGGCCCATTATTTGGATGACTTTTTACTTTGCTCAGAAGCTGAGTCAGATGAGTGCCCAGCTATTGCTGGCCTTTGATGCCCTGACAAAGGAACTGGGTGTTCCTTTAGCTGCTGATAAAATGGAAGGCCCTGCCACCAATCTTTCATATTTGGGTATTCGGTTGGATACAGTTACCCAGACATCTGCTTTGCCAGAGGAAAAAATTGTTGCCTTGCGTGCGCTCATTTCAGAAATCCTGCCCAGAGAGAAATTGACCTTAAGGCAGATTCAGTCCCTTTTGGGACATTTGAATTTTGCCTGCAGAGTGGTGGCCCCCGGCCGCCCATTTTGCGCACGTTTGGCAAGGTTATCCTCAGGCCTAGATCCCCCATCACAGGGTGCGAGTGCCGAGTGAGGTCAAGAGCAATTGGCTAGAGTTCCTCGAAGGATATAATGGAATATCCTTGTGGCAGGACACTTTAAAATTGGAAACTGATTTCCAGGTCCATTCGGACGCTGCTGGCTCATTAGGATTGGGCTTTATTTTAGGGGCCGCTGGTGTGCTCAGAGGTGGCCCGAGCACTGGCAGGGTACTGCCATTCTTCGTGATTTAACCTTTCTTGAGTTTTTCCCCATTGTAGTAGCGGTGCACATCTGGACCTGTGAGTTCCAGGATAAGTGTGTCTGCTTCTGGTCTGATAACCAGGTGGTGGTGAGCGTGTTGGCCAGGCAGTCTTCTCATTCCAAAAGAGTCTCCTCCTGTTGCACACATTTGTGTGATGCCTCAAGTTTAACATTGTGTTTTCTGCCCGTTTTATTCCTGGCGCCAGTAACGAAATTGCTGATGCTTTGTCACGTTTTCAGATAGAGCGCTTCAGAACTTTAGCTCCAGCAGCCCGGCAACTTCCGGAATATTTCCCTCAGCACCTCTGGAGCCTTGGCAGCAAATTGTAATGCAGGGAGTAATCGCATCCATATCCTCATCCACCCTCCGGTCTTACAAAAAGGCCTGGATGGACTTTTGGCCTTCAGGGCCCAGTGCCCTGGAGTACAGGAGGCCCTTTGCCCAAATACACAGGAGGTGTTGCAATATTTAGCACACCTATGCTTCTTGGGCCGGGCCGTGAAGTCTATTCGAATCCAATTCAGCCATTTCCTTCTTTTGTAAGTCCCTTTATTCAAGGGACCCCTGCTCTAAATTTGTAGTGCAAAAAGCATTGGAAGGCTGGGCTAGGCTGCAACCATCGAAAGCCCCAGCCAGAAAACCGATTACAGTGGTACCCCGCAAGACGAATGCCTCGCACAACGAAAAACTCGCAAAACGAAAGGGTTTTGCGAGTTTTTAGTTGACTCGCGAGACGAATTCGTCTATGGCTCTTTTTCGCAAGACGAATTCGTCTGGCGAGGTACCACTGTAAGCCGGCACCGGAGCCGCCACGCCGCGTTTTAAAGCTGCAGCGAGCGAACAGCAGCACTGCTGTTCGCTCGCTGCAGCCTTAAAACGCGGCGCGGCACGGCTCCGGTGCCGGTCGGGAGGGGCCCCCGGACTTTCCCCCCCATAGGAACGCATTAATTAAATTTTAATGTGTTCCTATGGGAAACGGTGCCTCGCAAGACGAAATTTCCGCAAGACGAAAAGTCTTGCGGAACGAATTAATTTCGTCTTGCGAGGCACCACTGTACTTTTTATATGCTTTGCACTATGCACAGTAAATTGAGGCAAATTTGTTGGTCTACCTATGAGGCAAGACTCTTTTCGGCAGCATTTTCTATAACTTTCTTTGGTGCACTGCGTGTGGGTGAGGTGGTGCTTGAGGCACCACAGGGTGGAGTTTCCAGAGTGGTGCATGCTGTTGTTATATCCCGCTTGGACTACTGCAATGCGCTCTGCATGGGGCTTTGAAGGTGACTTGGAAACTACAACTAGCAGCTAGACTGGCGACTGGGAGTGGCTGCTGAGACCATATAATACTGGTACTAAAATAACTTCATTGGCTCCCAGTATGTTTCTGAGCACTTCAAAGTGTTGGTGCTGACCTTTAAAACCCTAAACGGTCTCAGCCCAGTATACCTGAAGGAGCATCTCCATCCCTCAGTCCAGGCACTAAGGTCCTCCTCTGAGGATCTTCTGCTGGTTCCCTCACTGCGAGAAGCAAAGTTACAGGGAACCAGGCAGAGGGCCTTCTCAGTAGTGGTGCCCTGTGGAACTCCCTCTCTTCAAGTGTTGAGGAGATAAAGAATTACACAACTTTTAGAAGTCATCTGAAGGCAGCCCTGTATTGGGAGGTGTTTTTTAATGCTTGATGCTTTTATGTATTGTGTTTTTAGATATGCTGTAAGCTGCCCAGAGTGGCTGGGGAAACAACAAAAACGACAAGAAGTATTATGCAAAGTAACAAAACAGGTATGAGAAGCCATCCCAGAACTGGTGCTATTGAATATTTTCCAAGATAATAATGCACACTCGCACTACAAAGAACTCATAAGCCACCTACTCTCAGCAGCCAGGAGCATCATAACTAGCACCACAACAGTGCATAGCTGCTTCAAAGTCCACTTGCAAGACAAGCTTCCTGTTCAGGCATCACCTGCTACACACTGAATGCTGGTATTTCTGTGCAGCAGAGTGCTGAGCAGCTGTTTTAGGCCAAGAGGCAGCCTCATTCTCATTCTATGCTCAAACTGAACTCGATCCGATTGCTGGAGCTGGAAGAGAAAGCATCTCTCTCTCTCTCTCTCTCTCTCTCTCTCTCTGTCTCTCTCACACACACACACACACACACACACGCATCCTGAAGCCCAGTGGGTCCCCTATGGGTTCAATCTCTGTCTGGATATGCATCTCTTCTCCACTCTGCACTTTACTCTTTCCTCTGTTAGGTTGTGGGATTTGCCAGCAGACCCCTCTGCCTCAGCTCTTAACCATCTCTCTGCTATTAGAATGCAACGCAGGAGGCTTGGTACATTATCATTCCTCGTTAGAGACCCCTCCAGGGCCTGCGATATGCCTGCACGGACTTTATAATTACAAAGTCAATTTCTAAACAGACATTTGCAAATAAGTCAATTTAAATACCGGAGATTTGCAAACAATAATTAAGCAATAGCGTCTTTTTAAAAATAAAAATAAAAAGAGGGAGGGAAGAAAAAGGAAATCTCTCTCTATATATAATTAATGCCCCTGGGGTTTTTGTTGTTGTTGTTGTTGATTCCACCTTGCAACTATGTAGTTTTCAATTGTTTGTTGAGCCAAAAAGCATTCCCAGAAAGCATATCAAAGGCTGGGGGGGGTGGCCCACATGTGGTTGTGAAATAATGCTCCTTTTCTCCCCTTCTCCTCTCCATATTCTATAATGTTACATGGCAAAGACTTACCAGGGTGTGTGTGTGTGTGTGTGAGAGAGAGAGAGAGAGAGGCAGGCAGGCAGGCAGGCAGGCAGGCACCTTTTGGATACCTGCATAATTATAACCAACTTACCAGTCTATTTCAGGGGTGGGGAACCTGTGCCCTACCAGATGTAGTTGAACTCCAAATCCCACTATCACTAGTCAGCACGGCAAATCTGACTGATACGATAGGAGTTCCAGTCCAGCAACAGCTGGAGGGCCACACATTCTCCATCTGTGCTTTTACTGAAATGTAATTTATGGTGGTTCGGTGAAGATCTTCAACAGGGCGCTGTAGAACAACAATAACAAAACCTTCTGTGTTCTTTAAGTATTCTATTGCACAATGAACTACAATTCTCAGTTCCATGGCTCCTGTGACAATTTGCCGCAGTATGCATGTACTTCTTTTAGGTCATGGATGGCCAACCTGTGGCCTTCCAGATATTGCTGGGCTATAACTCCTACCATTCCTGATCACTGGTCATTCTGGCTGATGCTGATGGAAACTGAAGTCCAATGACACTGGGAGCCTCCATGTTCCCTAGCCCTGACCTATTTAGTAGGTAATAGTATACAAGTCTGCCGGATTACTCTGAAGATCCACCTAGTTCTGTATTTTGTTTATTTGATTTACTTGTTATGCTTTATCCTAAGGAGCTCAGCTCCTTAGAGTAGACCCACAACTTACATGAGGGTTATATTCCAGGAGTATCACACGCAGCCCAAATCGCATATCACCCAAAAACATACTGGGGGCAGGGAGGGTGTTAAAGTCTTTCCCTGGATTTCTGTTCCCTTTCACAGAATCACAAAAATGTAGAGTTGGAAGGCACCCCAAGGGCCCAACCCCCTTCAATGCAGGAATCTCAGCTAAAGCATCCATGGCAGATATCCATCTAACCTCTGCTTAAAAACCTCCAAGGAATAGGAGTCCTCTGCCTTCTGAGGGAGACCACTCCACTGTCAGCCAACCAGAAAGTTTTTCCTGATGTTTACTCAGAATCTACTTTCTTGTAACTTGAAGTCATTGGCTCAGGTCCTACCCTCCAGAACAGGAGAAAGCAAGCTTGCGCCATCTTCCATGGGACAGCCCTTGAAATATTTGAAGATGGCTATCATATCTCATCTCAGTCTCCTCTTTTCCAGACTAAACATACCCAGCTCCTTCAACTGTTCCTCATAAGGCTTGGTTTCCAGATGCTTGATCATCCTTCTCTGCACATGTGCTCAAAGTTTAGAGCAGCTGGCTCAAAGTCACAGAGTGATTTTCATAGTCAAGTAGGAATTTGAACTCAGATTTTCCTAGTCCTAGTCCAACTTGCTAACACAGGGGTGATGATCCCTGGTCAGTCTGAGGATTGCATTCCCTTGTGGATAAACTTTCAGGGGCCACATGTCAGTGATAAGCAGGAATCAGAGAAGAAAGTAAGTGAAGCAGTGTGTGTGACCCTTGTGCAGTAGGCTACATCTTCAGCCTGCACAGAAGTAAGGGGTTTCTACACTCACATCTCTCCATCCAAGTGTGCAATAGACATTATTACAGGAGTAGCTCCAAGGCTTTGGGTACACACAATTTTTGAGTATATGTGGAACACTTGGAACAGAACCCCTTTGTAAGAGGCAATCATGCTCTCTCTCTCTCTCTCTCTCTCTCTCTCTCTCTCTCTCTCTCGTGTGTGTGTTGGTTGGTCTCAGTGCCAATTTCACTCTTCTGAGCATGTGAAAAGAGGGTTTATCTCACCAACAGAAAATGTACAGGCTCTCACTCCCCTCTTCTTTCCAAGAGCAAACAGGAGAGGAAGAAGAAAAGGAATAGAGAACTTTCTTTAAACAAGCTCCTAGACTAATCTCCAGTCTTCATTTAATCCCCTAGTGGATAGTAGTCTGCACAAAAGATAATAATGGTTGTAATTCAGTGCAATTACTGGAATTCTGTGCTCCAGAGAGGCTCTGAAGCTGTATGGGAGCCTGTTGCAGGCAGTCATTTGGGCTGTGTGCAGCTTTTCGAACTTGAATAGTGGTGGGTGCTCTTCTAGGTCATGCCCAGTGAGTGAGCTGTGCTGGAGCTTCCATGGAGTCTCATGACAGCGCAGAATGCTGTTGCTAAGCAGTTCAGCTCTAGCGAGGCAGGAATCTTGCGTGGGAGCTCATGCGAAGATGCTGTCTCTCCTCCCATCTCTGTAGAAAGAATGCAGGGGTGGTTGTGTAACAAATGGGTCTGAAACAGAGGGGGAGTTCAGGCATGGTCAGGTGAGGAGAAGGGCCTGCCTAGTTGAGGAGAGCTGAGCAGGAGGACAGTTTGCTGTGTGGGCTTTGGCTTTGGTAGGAGGAAGAGCAGATGGAGAGGGGACAATCTCAAGGCAAAATGCAAGTGGGGAAAACAGAACCCAGTTTGGAGACATGGCAAGAGTGGTTGGGAATGGGGGTGATTATATAAAGGTGGGCAGCAGATGTTCTACAAGGGCACAGTTCTACAACACACACATCTATGATCCTGCCTTATACCACTGGTACCATCTCCAGTGGGCCCTGGGTGCCTGGGCACCCCAAAAAAAGTGACTGTGGGTGCCCAGCCTCTTGCCACTGCTGCCGCTGTCTTCTGCCTTACCTTCAGCTCTCTAGCACCACAACAGCAACTGGGCCAGGGCCTCTGCCTTACCAGCAGGGCCTCTGTTGGGGCCTGCTGCAGCTGCAAACATGCACCCATGCTCTGCTGCCCCACCACTCCCACCACTGCAGTAGGACAGAAGCGGTGCTGGAGAGCTACAGCAGCGCACACGCCATGCCATGCCATCATGATGTCACATCACAGCACTGGGGACCCACAGTCTGGGGCTTCTGCCTTATTCTGGTTCTGTTGCTCCCCAAGCCTCTCTATTGGGTCCTATGGCAACCACTCCCCTTCTAACCAGACCAACCCACTAATCAGCTCTGCTTCACACCCTCCTTGAGAGTTTCTGCCTGGCTAGAATGTCTCCTTCAGCTCTGAGAATGCCTTTGGCTTGCCTGGATGGAAAATAGAAAGGGGCATGGGAGTGTGTGTAGGAATCAGCCTAACGTAGAAAGCCTACTGTACAAAGAAAATAATGCATTTATTGCTCTGGCCATGCCTACCACCACCATATGGCCCTCAGAAGGTTGCCCAGAAGGGAATGTGGTCCTTCAGATATGGCTGGACTCCTGTTGGCTGCAGCATGGCTAATATTCAGGAATGATGGGACTTGGAGTTCAACAACCTCTGGATGTTCACAGCTTCCCCATTCCTGATCTAGCCCAGTTTTGTCAACAAGGTATGGCAGAGGGCTTTCATAAAACTATTCAATTGTTCTCCACATGATTAAGATTCCTGTGAGTAGGAGAGCAGGGTTGTGTTCATCCATGCTGCCTCTGCCCCATTATCCATGCGTTGGGAGAATATAAGAAGCATGAACTCCATTGTATGCATGTGGTAACTCACTCAATATTGAATTTGACCTACTGCAACATCCTGACCTAGTGCTGCCCTTCAGGTCTGAAGCACAGTTGTTTCTGTATCCATGAGCAGAGATATTCACACCTGACATCCATACCAGATGGAGAACTGCCCCCTCAATTATATCCTAGCTCATCAAGGCCTCGGTGATGTCAACAATCCTCCCCAAAACATCAGGGTCTCAGTGCTATGCTTGTTTGTTAAGTTATATCCCAGTGTATGCTGTTTACTTTGGAGAAAAGAGAAAGAATGGGAGACATGATAGTGGTCTTCAGACAGCTGAAGGGTTGTCAATGACAGGGTCTTTTGTGAGAATAAGAAAGAAAACACTCTTCAAGGCTTGCAATGGTTCAGGAAAAGCTATGGGTACAGATTGCCACAGCTATGACTAGAGAGCTCAGTAATGACACTGGGGTCTACAACTGGACAAAAGCTATGCCATGAAGCTGCCTCAACAAATGGGCACACCCCTCCACCAGCTTTTAAAGGTGAGACAGGAGCAAAGGGAGCTGCCTTATACTGAGTCAGACCTTTGGTCCATCTAGCTCAGTACTGTCTACATTAATTGGCGGCTCTCCAGGATTTCAGGCAGGATTCTTGAAAGATACTCGGAGTCCAGTGTGACTTTCATGCTCTTTATTCAGCTCATAGTAGTGAGGAATGTAGTTCCCCCAAAACGTTTGCTTTATATACACTATTTACACAATGGGCCCCACGTGATTGGCTAATTCCGGGATACTCCTGTATGCCAATCAGAGTGCGGATTCAGTTCCACCTGGAGCTGGATTGGGTGGCTCCTGCAGACCAATCAGACTGCTGCAATCTCAATCCTATTGTTCTGGGACCAATCAGACTGCTGCAATCTCAATCCTATTGTTCTGGGACCAGTCAGACTGCTGCAATCTCAATCCTATTGTTCTAGGACCAATCAGACTGCTGCAGTTTGGATCCTATTCAACTCAGTACATAACAATTCTCTTCCAGCTTGACCTGGAAATACTGGGGCTTAAACCTGGGACCTTCTGTATGCTAGGAAGATGCTCTGAACTGCAACCCTTACCCTCAAGAAATGGCTTGTTCACTTGCAAGACCCACTTGTCTTACATACTGGTGCGCTTCTCCAAATGGTGGCATGGGTCGGTTCCCAGTGGTGGAGGTGGTACCTAGTTCTCAGTGATGAGACAGAGGGCAGCTCATCTGGCCCCTCCTCTTTCTGTCCAGACTCCTCTCCTGGCTGGTCAACACCCTCCCCTATGGGGTTCATGAGAGTTGGTCATGCACAAGATCAATTGTTTTTTTTTTTTTTGTGGGTGGATGCAGGGGTACGCATAGCCCTAAACATTTTGTGAATCTAAAGGGATTAGATATTTTTTTTAGTTTCTTCTCTAGCACGGTGAATCGTCAGTTCTGTTCCTACCCCCATTTCCTGTCATGGTGTTTCCTAAGTCTCAGACGGAATGAGAGTACCCCTAAACATTTTTTAAAAAGAAAAAAAAGCACTACACAAGATAGAGCAGATTTGTTTTCTGCTGTTTCAGAGAGCAGGGCTAGAACCAATGAGTAGAAACATCAAGGAAAGAGATTAGGGTAAACTTCTTGACATTAACAGCTGTTTAGCAGTGGAAGAGGCTGGCAGAGGAGGAGGTGGGCTCTTCTTTGCTAGTGGTATTTAAACAGAGGCTGGGTGACCATCTGCCAGAGGTGCCATAGTTACAAGATTCTTGCATAGAGCAGGGGGTTGGACTAGATGACCTCAACTGTCACTCCTTACTCTCAAATTCTGAATTCTCATTTCTTCCATCGTGGAGGTGACATATATAATTAAGGTTCCTAAGTGACCTCCTATCCAGACCCATGCCAGACCCAGAGTTGCTTGGAGCGACAAATGTGCATTCAGAGAATGCACTTGAGCCATTCCATGTTGTCGACATCCAGACAAAACCCCTGAGCTGAATCCCTTACAAGCTCTAGTTGCTATTCCAGGCACACATGCATACGCACAGCAGAACAACACTGGCTGTGATGCATTTCAAGTGCAAAGCGTAGGGCCTGCTACCATTTCTGCTAAATTATAAATACTTTTGCTTGATGAAAGCAAGAACTTTTCAGTCAACAAGGGTGTGTGTTAATATTAAAAGGAGAGGGGGGGGGAAATACCCAGGAACTCACATACAAACTGCCCCCCTTCCTCCACCAAATTGCAGTTGCTATAGTGATTAACAATGGGCATCTTTCTTCTACAAACGGAGATGCTGATGCAGCGAAAACAAATGTTTGTGTATGGCCGTGGTGGGAACAGTGACAGATTAAGGAGCGCTGGCCTTGAGAGGCAATACAATCCAGTTCTAAATAAATCATAAATGCAGGCTGGCACACCAAAGAGCATAACAATGTGGAGACAGTGGCTTTGGGATAGCATCTGCCAGGAACAAGGGAGTGATAGAGAGAACACCAAAGTGAGGCCATATAAACAGACACATAGAACCCAGCAGGACAGTTAAAGCCTTCATGGCATGTGAGACTTTGGATTCTATTATCAACAGTGTCTATAACAGGGGTGGGGTGGGGTCTTTTGCTCTTCTGGGCAACATGACAGGGGCTGCATGTGGTGGGCAAGACCAGAAACAAAAGTGGGTGTGCCATCAAATGTTTATTTTACCATTGTTCAGGAGATTTGTTTGACCATTTTCAGAGGTCAATGACACATTCTACCAAATAAAAAATATTCAGGGACATGGAAGACCAGGTGTGTTGAGAGGTGTGGTCTGGAGAGAAGGGGTGTAACATAGGGTTAGTTCAGAGGGTGAGAGAGAGATGCCCTCAGGGGGCTGAGGTTCAGAATTCCTGGTCTTTAAGCACACCTAATGTACAGAATATAAAATAAAAAAAATCCTTCCAGTAGCACCTTAGAGACCAACTAAGTTTGTTCTTGGTATGAGCTTTCGTGTGCATGCACACGAAAGCTCATACCAAGAACAAACTTAGTTGGTCTCTAAGGTGCTACTGGAAGGATTTTTTGATTTTGTTTTGACTATGCCAGACCAACACGGCTACCTACCTGTAACTGGAACTAATGTACAGAGATACTAAAGCAAGTCCTAGCCTAGTAAAACTGCACAACCAGGAATTCCATGCAGGAAAGTGAGTGGACTGGTAGAAGAAAGAGGGGGCACTCTCTGTCCCTTATCCAGAAAGAAAGAGGGCATTCACATCTTCCACACAGAGCATAGAAATGCAGTAGGCTGGTAGAGGAGGAATTGAGCTCTCCAGAGCACCAGTTCTACTGTAGGTTTGATATGCTCCCGTGCAAAGGAGTCTCTGAAGACAGCGTTGGAATTATCTGGAAGCAGTTGGCAGCAGCACAACTGGGAGGCTGGGTGTTGCCATTTTAATGTCCAACAATACTCAAGAAATCCCAAAGGCATTTTGGGAAATGAACCACCTGCTCCTGGGGAACAAAGAAACAGGGAAGGAGTGGAGGGCAATAGGGGTAGGAAACTTGTAGCTCTCCTGATGCTGATGAACTCTGCCTTCCATCAGCCTCAAACAGCATAGGCATAGTCTGTTTTCTGGCCTGATGGGAGTTATAGTCAAGCAACACCTGGAGGGCCTCAGTTCCTCCATCACTGCAATAACCTTTCAGCATTCCCATACATCAGATGCTATTATTTAGAGGTGTACAGTTCCTTTAAAGGGAGCTTCCATTTCACTATCCTAGCCAACCATCAGCAATAAATCTAAGCTCCTCCATGAACTTGTGAAAACCTGTTTCAGCTTTACATCCTGTATCAGCATATTTCAAGAGTTAGTTAGGCGTTCCTTTTATCAGTTCCATATCTTCAGCATATCCATTTGGATCATACCAAAGGCCTACCTAGTTAAAGATCAGGGAACGTGTGGTCCTCCAGATGTTGTTGGACTAACATAAGAACAAAATAAGGCAAGGGAAAGCCCTTGTGGTAGTAGCCACTGATAGTGTTATACTCTAGGAATTTAGCTAATCTCCTTTCAAAGCTACTCAAGTTGGTGGCCATCACTACATTTTGCGTGAGCAAATTTCATTGTTTAACTACGTGCTACAACTTCCACCATTCCTCTCATATTACATATGAATGTAGCCAGTATTGCCTACTCTGATGCCTACTTTTGTGCTTCTAGCAGGAAGAAGGAGAATCTGTGGTCCTACAAATACTGAACTACAAATCTTGTGGCCGCTGGCCATTAGCCGGCTGGAGATGAAGGAAGTTGTGGTCCAAGACATCTGTAGTGCATGAGGCTGGGGAAGGCAGATTTTGGAAATTCAGCTTCAGAATCTAAACTCATCCAGTTTGGATGTCCATGCTTCATTATGATCCAAAGAGTCTCTGAATGGGTTCTTTTCTTTTCTTTTACCCCCCCCCTTGTCAATCTCCCCTCCTAATCAAACTCTTCACTTTTGAAGAAGAGAAGAAGAGAAGAGTTTGGATTTGATATCCCGCTTTATCACTGCCCGAAGGAGTCTCAAAGCAAATAATATTTTCCTTTCCCTTCCTCCCCCACAACAAACACTCTGTGAAGTGAGTGGGGCTGGGAGACTTCAGAGAAGTGTGATTAGCCCAAGGTCACCCAGCAGTTGCATGTCTCCTTGGGCTAAGTCACACTTCTCTGAAGTCTCTCAGCCCCACTCACCTCACAGAGTGTTTGTTGTGGGGGAGGAAGGGAAAGGAGATTGTTAGCCGCTTTGAGACTCCTTAGGGTAGTGATAAAGCGGGATATCAAATCCAAACTCCTCCACTTCTTCTTCTTCTTCTTCTTCTTCTTCTTCTTCTTCTTCTTCTTCTTCTTTCTTCCTCCTCCTCCTCCTCCTTCTTCTGTTTAATATCTACATGAAGCCATTGGGAGTAGCCATTAGCAGTTTCAAGCTGAGGAGCCTTCAGTATGCTGGTGACACTCATCTCTGTTTCTTCATAACATTTGAATCAGGAGATGCTGTGCAGTCCCTGGGCCATTGCCTGGATGCCGTGGTGAAATGGAAGATGGAAAACAAGCTGAAGTTGAATCCTGGCAAGACAAAGGCACTGTGAGTGAGTAGCTCCCATGTTAAAAAAATAGGTCAGTTGCCTACCACGGATGGGCTTGAGCTCACCCAGACGGAACAGGATTGCAGTTTGGGGGGTGCTTCTGGACAGAGGCATAGCAAACCCAAATGGTACCTGGTGCGGATTTTTTTTTGTCACCCCCCACATCCCTTCAAGTCACAGTGAGCGTTTTGTGTTCCCCCACAATGCTTTGTGGCACCTCATTTGCAAATGAGGTGCTGCAAAGCATTTTGGGGGGATGCAAAATGCTCACTGTGACTTGAAGGGGTGTGGGCGGATGGTACCCCAGGTCCAGGTGGACTGAGTAAAGCAAGCACAGCTAATGCTTTTGCAGTGCTGTGGTGAGTCCTAAGCCCAAAGCCACTGGATTTGCTCTGGCTTGTGCTTGAGGCTCTAGGTGGAGGTGCCAAATGTCACCCCTTGAAGATGGCACCTTTGTACCCCTGAGAGGGCAGTGCCCTGGTGAAATGTGCCAGGCTGCTGGGTGGAGCCCTGGCTGGGCAGAGCTGTGCTTCTGTGGCTCTTCCCAGCAGGAAGGAAAAAGCAAAGTGTGTGCTGTGTAAGCCAGCTGCTGCACTGAGTCACCCCCTCCCCTGGAACCCGGGGCAGCCCCCCACCCCCCCTAGTGACACCCCTGCTTCTGGATCCAGCTCTGTCACTGCAGCCTCAGCTAGCCTCACTGGCTAGAAATGCCTTTTACCAACTGCAACTGGTTCAACAGCTTAATTGAGAAAGTCTTGCTACAGTGGTTCACATGTTGGTTACTTCAAGACTGGATTACTTCAATGCGCTTTATGCGAGGTTTCCCCTGAGCTTGATCCTGAAACTGCAGGAACTTGTGGTTTCTTAAGAGTCCTGATTCTGTGAATTTGGGGTGGGAGTAGGGATGGGTGCATCTCCCCATTCTGGTGTCTCTGCTTTTCACTTTTCCAAACTTAAGTTCAGTTCACATTTACACACCAGTTTGTGATTCTTTCTTCTTCTTCTTCTTCTTCTTCTTCTTCTTCTTCTTCTTCTTCTTCTTCTTCTTCTTCTTCTTCTTCTTTTTAAAAAAAGTCCTCATGAAAATACGTGAGAATTTGAGTTCAAATTTCTCCAAATATTCTCCTGATATTCAATTATACACTTTTTTTTTGCAAAATTTCTTTTTTTGCAAAAATCCTGTATCTTTGCTCTTTTCAATTATATGTGCATTTCATGCACACTTGGTACTAGTATATCTATATCTTTCTTTTTCTGCACATTGTTTGACTGGAGACCTGCATTGCAAAATTATGAGAAGTGTGGATTTCAAAGAATGGCTACAGTTGCAGTTCATGCATTGCTTCAGAAAATGCAGATTTTGTAGGTTTGCCCTTAAATGCAAATTGAATTTCTCCTTCTCCAGAGAACCAGTGATTTCAACCCAGGTACTCCCAGTTCAAATCTAGCACACTGGCATAAAGCAAAGCAAGCAGCTGGCAACTTGGGCATGGAGCTACATGCAGTCCATGGCCTAATTTTATTGGTCCTTAGTCTATTTTCAAAAGTAGGGGTACCAACTTGAATAAAATATTGGGGGCTAGTTAAGCCCCATCCTGCATAATCAAGCACATGATCCAGCACATGCACACCATTTGAATGGCAATGCCCATCAACTTTGTGGAGGCGGCTCTTTCAAATATTTTATTAAGGGGGGACTTAAGGCACCTCAGTCCCTATGCTCAAAAGTCCTGTAGAAGTTCAGACCTCTGGGAAGGTCACGGGAACACAGGAAGCTGCCTTATATTGAAACACCCTTGGTTCATCAACATAGCTTCATCTACACTGGCAATGACTTCCCAGGGATTGAGGCAAGGGTGTCTCCCAATCCTATGTAGAGGCATAGCATGTGGGGCCTGGGGGGCCAGGGCCCCGGGTGCAATTTTGTGAGGGGGTGCAAACAGGCGCCCCCACAGCAGGCTCCTTCATTGGAGCTGGGCTCCATGCAAGAAGGAGCTGTGCCTTGGTTGCGGCACTTGTGCCTGGTGCAGTTCCATCCCTGGGTCAGGCCTGACCTAGGGGACGGGAGAAGATGAGTGGGTGGCAGCACTGTTGCCCACCCTCCTTGGCCATGGTGCACCTCACACCTGGCTGCAGCAGCTCTCCTGCCAGGGCACGTCTGACCTAGCGGTGGAGAGCAGCCTACCTCAACTGTGGCAAGGTGTGCCTGGCCGCATCAGCTCTGCCTCGACCCGCAGGGCCAGGCCTGGCCCAGTGGCGGAGAGAAGGGGGAGAGTGAGCAGCAAAGCTGCCTCCCACTCTCCTTGGCCTGGCTGTAGCAGCCTCTCTTCTGCACTGAACTATGGCACAAAGAGGGCGCTCCACGCTCCCCTGGGGGGGTGTGTGTGTGTGCTCTGCATGCCCATCCTGGGCAGCATGGGCATACGCTCCACAGCTGGTGCCAGAGATTCAACCAGGGAACTTCTACCTGCAAAGCAGATGCTTTACTACTGAGCTGCAGCTCTGTTTTCCATTTTCCAACAACCCAGTGGCTGGGGAGGAAGACAAAAGAAAGAAAGAAGGATGTGGAGGGAGAGAGGTGTGGCAGAGAGAAGGAAGTATAGCAGAGAGTGGGGGTAGGAGGGAGGGAGGGAGAGAGAGAGAGAGAAGGTGGTGATGGGAAGTGAGGAAAGAGCCCCCGTCCAAATTTGCCTATAGCCATGGGTCCACCTACAGTTAGTATCTGACCCCAACAGATTCAGGAAGAAACGTTCCCCCTTCCTTCAAAAAGATATCCTGTTCCTGCAGTAGGAATTCCTCTATGTTCCCATTATGGGTGAACACCAACATTTGTTCCTTTCTACTCCTGCTCCTTTCTACAGAAGTGGTATTTTTACAGTTTCGGAAATTTCCATTAAGAGCTCAGTTCTCCAGGGAACCTGACCTGAGATATGGCTCCTGTGTTGGGTTACAGACTGGTGTGGTCTCTGCTCAGAGGGGAGGCCAGAGAGATCTCTTGTTTCCCTTTGGTCTATCTTTGATGCACAGCTTCAGCCTTGATGTGGAGTGAAAAATTGAAATGAGGACAGTTCAGTCTACAGAATGTCTGTGAAATTAATGAGCCCCTTCGCCTCCAACACCTGATAATTACATCTTTCAATTAAATGAACTCCCTTGCTGTCCGGGATCTTATAAATTAACTCAAAGCCATGCATCTCCTGAAGACTGCCAAATCTTTTGCAGCCCCTCCCAAAAATAAATGTATGTTGCCAACAGCATCAAGTAGGAGAAGGGAAGCCTGCAAGCTCAATCTACTATACAACCAATATTTGCCTGGCTGAAACTGGACCGAGGAATGAGCCACATGCAACATCCAGGGTACTGCTTTGCATCCACACTACTTGCAACCCAAATCAACATGTATTGACTTTTTAGTGTAATAAAACCCACTAAGATGTGACTGTGAATTTTTAGGTTGAAGATCAACTCATATAAGCTTAGAGTTAGAGACAAACTTCAGGGAATTAAGATTGCAAGAGAGGAATAGAAGGCACGCCTGGTTACTCCATTGCAGACATGACCCATCCCTGAGGCAAGGTGAAGTGAATTCCTCTGCACTCCCCAGCCCCTTCCACTAACAGGCAGGGAGTGGTGCGCGGACGGGGAAAGAATGCACAAAAGGTGAAAATCACCCTCCCCGCTGTCTATCCCCCACCGCCATCAGGCGATTGCTGTGTGCTGGGCGGGGGCGGGGTGGGTGCATGGAAGGTGAAGATCATGCACTGTGCCCCACAGCTGCCCGGCACACGAGCATTCACCCATCAGCGGCTCACTGAGGTTCAGCTCTGAGGGCCTTTTGGCTGTTTCCTCACTGCGAGATGTGAAGCTACACGGAACCAGGCAGAGGGCCTTCTTGGTAGTGGCCCCCACCCTGTGGAATGCCCTCCCATCAGATGTCAAAGAGATAAACAACTGTTTGACTTTAAGAAGATATCTGAAGGCAGCCCTGTTGAGGCAAGTTTTTAATGGTTGATGTCGTATTGTGTTTTTAATATTTTGTTGGGAGCCACTCAGAGTGGCTAGGGCAACCCAGTTAGATGAGTGGCATATAAATATAAATATAAATATAAATATAAATATAAATATAAATATAAATATAAATATAAATATTGACTGTGACTAGCTGTGTTCTATCTCTTGGTATTAACATACCTAGATATCTAATAGATTCAGAACAAATCCAGAATTGATATTCCTTGAATCAATGTGTAATCAGATTTTGACCTCCATATACAGTGGTACCTCAGGTTACGGACGTTTCAGGTTACAGACGCTTCAGGTTACAGATTCCGCTAACCCAGAAATAGTACCTCGTGTTAAGAGCGTTGCTTCAGGATGAGAACAGAAATTGTGCGGTGCGGTGGCAGTGCGGCGGCAATGGGAGGCCCCATTTGCTAAAGTGGTACCTCGGGTTAAGAACAGTTTCAGGTTAAGAACAGACCCCCAGAACAAATTAAGTTCTTAACCTGAGGTACCACTGTACTGTTTATAAATTTTGTTAATTGCCTTTTCGGTGTCTAGTGATAGGATTCCAAACTGGTCTTTATTTTTATTAAAATCTTCCAAATCAACCACTAATCTAATATTATCTGCAGCATGTCTTGTCTTTATAAAGCTGGTCTGAACCCCCTCAATGATCCCCACTATTACTTGCTGCCAGAGGTGCCAACTTTAATAAAATACTGTGGGGGCCCAGGTAAGCCCCACCCTACATAATAAAGCACATGATGCAGTGCACAAACACCATTTGAATGGGAATACCCTGTTAGGATTCATTCCCCATGTTGCAGTCATGGGATTGGTTTTATCACATGACAGTGTATGTTTTCATTCCACATTGTGGGAAGTGATGGAGACAGGATGTTTATATTACTGTGTTTCCATGATGTAGGACATTTGTCCTTTTGTTCTCTCTCTTTGCTGTCTGATGCTGAAGAGGAAGGAGCTGAGTTACAATGCTCCAAGTGTGTATATGTAAATAAACGTACTTTAGCCAAAAAGCTGAGCTACTGAGTCTGAACACTGACTGCCTATACTCTGCTGATTCTGAAGTGTGCTGATGCCTCTTAAGTATCAGTCGCTGTGATGTTTGGGCTGGAGAAAGATTTTGAATCTCCCAAATGACCGACCAGGAGGGAGAGAACATGCCAGTATGGCATGTGTCTCTACCGGGCTCCTACTCATGTGTAGGACCTCCTGACATACCCATCAATTTTGTGGGGGACTGGCTCCCTCTAATATTTTATTGTAGGGGCTAAAGTCCCCACAGCGCCTAGTAGTTGGCTCCTATGCCTGCTGAATTCTATTTGCTAGGATCAGTGTTAAAATCTTTGTTTCAACATTAATCAAGGATATAGGCTTATAATTTGCACATTGTGTATGTTTCTTATCTGGTTTGGGAATAATTGTAATATAAGCTTGATTAAATATTGTTAATAAAATACCTTTATCAACTATCTCATCATACAATTGATGAAGTTTTGGTACTAATGGATTTTAAATATGTCTTATACTATTCAATGAGGGCTCCATCCAATCCCAAAATAGTTTGTTTAATTTCTGCGTCCTTTATTGGTGCTGATAACCTTTTCTTTTGTGGTTTAGTATATAATTCCAAGTAAAAAAAATAATAATGGTTATTAATATCTTTTTGAGTTTTTATAGACTTCACCTTTATCACCTTTAATACCTGAGATAAATGTTTATCCTTTTGTTTCAAATGATTTGCCAAAATTTTCCTGGTTCTTCACCATTCTCCCAGTATTTCTGACTTACACAGGTGAGCATAAATTCTATTTACTTAGACAACATATTATTAAGTCTAGATTTCCTTTTTCGTATTTCCTAATAGTGGTTGGATTCCTAACCATGTGCGCCAAAAGGTCTTTAAGTTCTTCTTTCAACAGCTTTCCCTTTTTTCCCTGATGGTAAGAGCTGTTTGAGAATGGGAGACTCTCTTGGAAGGAGGTGGACACTTTCCTTGAAGGTTTTAAAGCAGAGGTTGGATGGACACCTATCATGAATGCTTTAGTTGCGATTCCCATATTGCAAGGGGTTGGAGTCAGAGTAGACCCATTGACATTAATGAACCCAGGTTAGTCTTGTCCAGTAATTTCAATGGGTCTATTCTGAGTGGGGTTCAGCTGATATATCCTGTTATTGTTAAATTTATATAGCCACTCATTAATAGATATGTTTATTTATCATTAATTATTAATTATTACCACCATGCTGAGCACTTGTGCACTAGTAGCATGGAAGCATTTTTTACCCAATGCATTTTGCTTATAGCCTCCTCTGCCTTATAAATACCACTCAATTCAACCAGCAGGATCTCCACCTGTTTGTTTTTCAAACAGGCCACAGAGCGCCCCCCCCCACTCCTCTCCCGTACCAGCTTCTCAAAAGCACAGCAAGCATCTGCTGTTGTTGACCAAATTCCGAGCACGCCAGACAGTGTCTTGAAACACTGAGTCCGGGGGTTTAGAGGCCCATGGCCCCACTATTTCAATTAAGACAATTAGCTGTGACCAAGGGCAGCTGCAAAGCTCTAATTAAACCGGCACAAAGTCTAACACAATCCACCATATCACAGAGCAGGTTTGCAGCACGCCACCCTGACAACACATGTCGGCCAGATTAAAGCTTTTTAAAACGCAGCCTCCCTTGCTGATCTGCCTCCTGCCTATTCCTGACACATCACCTTCAGCTGTAATCTCTTGTCTTTGAATTCCTCATTAATTTGCCCTGTTTCAGGGGACTCTAAAGGGCTGAAGCAGTGCGTGGGGGGGGGGCGTACGCCAGCTTCCTAGGCCTTTATTATTATGCTGATCTCTCTTTCCCCCTTCTCTGACATGTCAAACGCAGTTCCCATTTGTATTGACTCCCCCAAGTGATGTTTTTGACCCTTTTGCTAGCTGTGTTTGGATCCAGGCTGCATTTTGCCTCCTACGTTGTGAGCTGCAATGGATGGAAATGGACAAGCAGCCAGGAGCAAATAAGAGACTTGACTTTTGCATTTCTTGCTCGTTTTGCAGTGGTGGAGATGGACACAGGCTTGGCGGGGGCTTATAGCAGCCATAATTTGGGACTTTCCAGCTAATGGCTCCTCAGTGTAGATTTTAAAAGCTTTGCATGTAGAGGGGCCCAGCTTCAATCCCTAGCACCTGATATTCCCCAGCAACTAGTATTTAGAGATATGTTGCCTCTGACCCTGGAGGTAACATACAGTATACCCTCTAACCATCACTGGTAGCCAAAGGTTGCATTTAAGGAGAAGAGCCAGAACACAGTGGAAGCAGGGGCATAGCAAGGGGGTGCGGGCCCCCCCAGTAGCGCCCTGGAGGGTGACACTCGGGGTGGGGCCCCGCCCCCCGCAATCCCCGCCCCCGCAATCCCCGCCTCCAGCCAGCGGTGAAAAAAGCCGCTGAAAGAGGGGGCTTTCCCCCTTTCAGCGGCTTTTTCGCCACTCTGCTCCCTGAGGCGGTGGGAAATGGAGAGGGGCAGGCCAGTGAGGAGGGGTGTCACCCCCCTCGCTGGCCCAACCCCTCTCCATGCCCCAGGACGGCTCCGTTTACGGAGCACAGCAGCAGCAAAACCCGCTGCGCTCCATGAGCGGAGCCCACGGGGAAAGGAGAGGGGTGGGCCAGCGAGGGGAGTGACACCCCCCTTGCTGGTCCAACCCCTCTCCATGCCCCGGACGGCTCCGCTCAGGGAGCACAGCAACAGAAAAACCCGCTGTGCTCCGTGAGCGGAGCCCGCGGGGAAAGGAGATGGGTGGGCCAGCTGGCCTGGGCGGAGGCGTCGCTCTGTGCGCATGCGTCATGACGTCATGCGCATGGAGCGACGCCCTGCCCCCAGGGGTGCCGCTTGGCTTGCCGCCTCCGGCAGCCGCCTCCGGCAGCCAAGCGGCTAGCTGCACCCCTGAGTGGAAGAGCATGTGTTTTGCACTCAGACGGACACAGCTTCAATCTCCAGCACCTCTGTGTAGGGCTGGGAAACACCCCAGTCTGAAATCTTGGAGCACTACATTGATGTTGACAATACAGTCATACCTCTGGTTGCGTTACAAACAGGTTACAAACACACTGAACCTGGAAGTACTGGAACAGGTTACTTCAGGGTTTCAGAGCGCACGCATGTGCAGAAGCGCCGAATCGTGCCACACACATGCACAGATACAGTGCTTCAGGTTGCGCTCTTTTCATGTTGCAAAAGGGCCTCTGGAATGGATCCCATTCACAACCAGAAGCACCACCGTATAGAGCTACATGGACCAGTGGATTGACGTGGCAGAAGGCAGCTAATAATAAGATAGGATATGAAGGTTTGGGGAACAAACATCACAATTGGAGAGAGACCTGTTGGAATGTAATGTTAAAGTGCTGTCTAAAATGTATAAGATATTATTGGAATGGGAGACAAAGGATGAGCAAGTAAAATCCTCAATGATTCATTGGGCAATAGATATTGGTTGTAATATAGATATAGAAGCATAGAAATGATTGTGGAATATGGATATACATTTCTAAGCATGCTTTGGTTTAAGAGAAAACTATAAGAAAATGGTATATTGATGGTATCTAACACTGAGTAAATTGGCAAAAATGTATAAATCTAAATCAAATAAGTGTTGGAAATGTAAAGAGAAAGAAGGTTCTTTTTATCATATGTGGTGGTCTTGTAGTAAGGTTAAAGCTTACTGGCAAAATCTATATATATAAAATCGTAAAAGGTGGGTGTTTGTGCTGTACCACCTTTCTCCATAACCGCTTGACCGATTTACTTCAAATTTGGACACAACGTTCCATGGGCATATGGGAAGGATCTTACGTAGTTAGATTGCAAAAATAATACACCTAACCCAGGTAAAAATTGGATTTTGTGCAAAAAACCACAGCGCCCTCCAGTGGACGGAACGCAGCATAACACACTAAAAATGCCTCAAACCCCTTCTCCTCCTGTTACTGCGTCACTAACTCCAGCCAATAGAGGGGCACGCCGCTCACAGGCCCACGCAGGCAGGAACAACCGTTTGTGCGGTTGGCGGCCATGGCTCCATCGGGTGGGGAGGAAAAGCGAGACGAAACGTCGCTTCCGCCATCTGCGGTGTTACCTCGGCCACCTACAGAGCCAGGACGGGCGGAAACGGCACTCTCAAACCTTTCAAGTTTCCGACACCGCCTCCACTTACAAAACAGCCAGGGCGGGCGGAAACGAAACTTACTGTCATTTGCGGCGGCGGCAGTAGCGGCTGCAGAGCCAGCTGGATAAGAAGCAGTTTCCGATGATGCATCGACTAACAAGACGGCCGTAGTGCCTGTGGAGTCAGCCGCAAAAAAAAACAAAAAACAAACAAACAACTTCGGCCATTTCTGGGACTCTGTCTCCACTGAGAGGAGAGTCTGGATGTCCGGAAACGAAATGACCGCCATTCATGGCAGTGCCCAAAGCATCTGCAGAGCCGGTAAGGAAACCGCACATCCTCAACTTCAACAAGAAAAAGTGTCGGTAGGCATACACTTCCACTTTTGCACTGCACCTCCCTTTCCCATTTCACCAAATCAGCCACAGCAACACGTGGCCGGGCCAGCGAGTGATATATAATGAATTGAAAAAGATGTTCAAAATGACATTTGCAAAACAAAACAAAACAACAAAACAAAACAAAACAAAACAAAACCAGAAGCTTTCCTTTTGGCAATTATAGGGGCAGAACTACGCAAACTGTATAGAATTTTTTTCATGTTTGCGACTACAGCGGCAAGAATGTTATTTGCCCAAAAAATAGAAATAAGAAGTCCCAATGAAAGAAGAATGGATACAAAAACTTACGGAATATGCAGAAATGGCAAAACTGGGGGGGCGACACTCAGGGCAGCACCCTGCCCCTGCGGTCGGCAACACCGGCACGTGGCTACTTTTAAGGCACAGCGTCTGTGCTGCTATTCGCGTGCTGCAACCTTAAAACTTGCCGTGCCGCCGCATGGAAGGGGTGCCGGCCACTCGTGCCCGCCATCTTGGGTGGACATGTGCAGTCCACCCAAGATGGCGAGCACAAGCGGCTGGCACCCCTCCTGACCATGTGACAGCGCGGCAAGTTTTAAGGCTGCAGCGCGCGAATAGCAGCACAGCGTCTTGGGTGGACTGCACATGTCCGCACATGTGCACTCCACCTGGGATGCTGCGCGCGTGCCATGATGTCACGGTGCGCACGAGCTAGGGAGCGGCGCCCCACCCCCAGGGGGGGTGCCACCGCGTTTGCCACCCTGGACGGCAAAGCGGCTCCCTACGCTCCTGGGGAGAGGGATGGTCTGAGGGGGGACCTTGGAGGGGAAGGTGGGGAAGGAGCCTCTCTGCTAGGAGAGGAGGCAGGCGGGAGTTCAACGGGAGAAGCTGTGGGTAGGCAGACGAAAATGGGGTCTCCTTCTAGTATGGGGGGGGGAGGAAGATATTTGAGGGAAATGTCTGACACAGGAGGGGGGATGGGAAGGAAAGGGCCCCTCCCTCAGGAGCCCCCCAACTCTGAATCCGGCAGGGAAGCGGGCCTGCATCCACTTAACCACTCTGAGCCACAGCAACACGTGGCCGGGTACAGCTAGTAATAAATAAACTTAAAGGAACTGCAGAAAGAGGAGGAAGGAAGTTGAGTTTTGAAATGTTAAAATGATTGTAAATCTATTGAAATGTATATAACTGAAAATCATAAATAATTTTTAAAAAACCAAAACAGAATTCCACCAGAGGGCTGGAGCCTCTCTTTGATTGGCTACCAAGACAGCTAGCCGGGTTTGCATACGTTTTGGATTACAAACATGTCAAACCCGGAAGTGTGTGTCCTGGTTTGCAACCTTTTTTTTGGATTACAGCCCATGGGGGGGGGGATTACGGACAAAAAAAATTTGGCGGTCCCATTGGCGAAAGCACGCCTTGGGTTACAACCTGTTTTGGTTTCCAAACGGACCTCCGGAATGGATTATGGTTGTAAACCAAGGTACCACTGTATCTTTCTGAAAGGCTGTTCAGATGGTCTGAGGTGGTTTGAGGAGGGTGTGTGAGAGAGAGTTGGCTCTGATCTGTGTGTAACATCCACTATGAAGAAAACAGAGAAAGGAGTCTCTGGCACAGAAAGACGGTGTTTAGTGTCTCGGGAGAGTATTCAGACAGGAGTTAACTGGAGGGCTGAGTTTAGGGTTGCCATACACCCAGAATTTCCCAGACATATCCAGAATACTGCAGTGTCTGGGCAGAAATCAGCTAAATTTCCGGGGAAATGGCAGTGTCATTTTTGCCGATTATCCTCAAAAATAGCTCAAAAACATCCAATTTATTTGCGATTTTTAAAGAATAGCTCAACACCTTTTCACTTTTTGAACTATGGCAACTTTTTGAACTATGGCTGAGTTTAAGAAAGGATAAGTAGAGATGTAAGCAGTTTACTTAAGTCTCATTCCTGCCTGGAAGAGAGAGATCTAGAAAGAGAAGACTCCTGAACCAATTAAGAGGGGTGTGGTGATCCCCTGGGTCAGTTATACTTTTTGAAGTACCTCCTGGGGTGTGACTGTTAAAAAGTTGGAAAACTGACAAAAAGTGCCACCTTGTTAAAGAACCAAAGTATTAAGCTGTAACACCTATGCAACAACTATGTTAATAAACTGAAGCATATTAACTTGAAACAAACTACCTGTAAGTATTTACCATTTACCATCTAGTCTAGCATCTACCTGAAAATAAGCAACAAAAGTTTAAAAGAAGCTGTGTGATTCCTACCTTGTTTAGAAGCCTGTAACATCCACTAGATTTAGAGTAATTATTAATTTGTTGCTTCCTTATATTAACTTTATCTCCTGACACTTAATTTGTTTAACCAACTTTCTTCCTGTAAAATGAATCTTATTTGTTCAACTGTTCTGTCTGAGTCTCCAAGTATCAAAGCCTTACCTCAGGCAAAAGCCCATAAGATAACCTGTGGTTGTTATAGGGTAAATGTGTAGGATTCGCCTCAAGTGGTGACAGAGTGGTGGGATCCCCTACATATTGGTGTAAGCTGTGGCATCTCCATCAATAGTGGAAGAGAGGTTCATTCAGAACTAAGGCTACAGTCACATTGATAATGCCTGCAAGGATCTGAGCAGGGGGACTCACTTGTGCAGGGTTATGTGCTAGGATAAATGCGGCACTGTCCCTCCAACCTCAGCCTGCCCTCTGCCCAGCACCATGGGCCCTACTATGAGGCAGCAGATGTTGAAGTGGGGAGAGCAGCTAGAGCTATGAGTGCCAAGTGGCCTGCCTGTATACACCCCAAGCTAGTCTGCTGCCCTCAAGGGCAGTGTAAGACACTGCCCTTTTACCAGTTTTGGAGTAACTGCCAGTCCAATTGGCTTATTTATGTGCCTTGCGGAAGGTGCCATCTTTTCATTTGCCTCAGGGAATGCAAGGTCTTGAGCTGGCCCTGTCTCATGCAGCCCCCATTTTCTTGATACCTTTCTTGCAACCAGTCCAGCAGGTGGGACTGCTTGTCAGTTGCCTCCTCCTTAGGTACAGGGTTACCCCTGTAGAAAGAAGGGGGAAGAGGATGAAGCTAGAATGAATTAGAATGATAGAACTGCAGAGTTGGAAGGGACCTCGAGGGCCATCTAGTCCAACCCCCTGCAATGCAGGAATCTCAGCACGCACTCCCTCATCCAATTCGGAACCTTACTGGACCCCGCTTAGCTCCTTGCCTTCCACCCTACTAGTCCTAAGAAGCACCAGCCACACATGGGCACCTCTCCTTAAATTCTTGTGGGACCCCAAATTGCTAGTGAAAAGCAACTGGGACGCGGGTGGCACTGTGGTCTAAACCACAGAGCCTAGGACTTGCTGGTCAGAGGGTTGGAGGTTCGAATCCCAGCAATGGGGTGAGCTCGCATTGCTCGGTCCCTGCTCCTGCCCACCTAGCAGTTTGAAAGCACATCAAGTGCAAGTAGATAAATAGGTACCGCTCCGGCGGAAGGTAAATGGCATTTCTGTGCGCTGCTCTGGTTCACCAGAAGCGGCTTAGTCATGCTGGCCACATGACCCGGAAGCTGTATGCTGGCTCCCTCGGCCAGTAAAGCAAGATGAGCACCACAACCCCAGAGTTGGACACGACTGGACCTAATGGTCAGGGGTCCCTTTACCTTTAGTGAAAAGCAATCTTGCCTAAAGCAGCCCAAGGACATGACATATGCTGAGAATATTCCAGCCAACTTATTTTTGTTCTATCAGAGCACAGAGGCAATTAGTGCAAATTCTTGGCCATGAATCCTCTTCTCTCCAAAACCACTTCCTATATTCAAAGTATTCCCCAAACTATCTTTTGAGGTTTTCATCTTTGTGTGTGTGTACACACATGTCAAAGAAAGAAGGTGGCAAAGGACTTGTGTATTCCGTTTTAAGCCCCAGCTATAAATTATTATTTATATTAGGGCACAAATTTGTTCATTTTCTCATTATGAAAGTGACAAATTGGTTGATGCTTCTTAAATTAATCCCCCCCCCCAGCAGCAAACCCTCCATGGCCCCATTCTTGGAGTGCCTTGGTAGCAACTAAAATATTAAGATGAGGAAGGAGAAGAAAAATCCCTACGGATCACCAGTGAAGATGACAACACTCAAAACAAAACCATATAGATTAATTGTGTCTGTGTGAAGACAGGATGGCTGCCAATGCTCAGAAAGCTTCCTATGATGATTTGGTTTTCTAAACAGTCTGCTTTTGTGCTGGAACCACACCCTGACCTCAGCTGACTCCTAGCTGCTATCTTCATCCAGGATCTCCTCAAGACAGAGGCATAGTTTGTGAGAGTGGCAAAGGGCAAACACAATCCAGATTCCTTTATAACATATGGGAAATGTTTATTGAATACATAAATTGTTCAGACTGTAGCAGGAATCCACCAAGCACTCATGGGAAAATGAGTTTCTTAGAATAATCAACAGTTGCCCTGCCCCGGGCTGTTTGTGGCTTCTTTGTTTGACTTTTTGCATTGCTCTTTTTGATTGGACTACCAATATAGAATTCAATATGTAGAATGGTTTGGTAGATTTGTGTGCGCCGTTTTTGTGCTGCTTATTGTATACTGATCTGCCCCGGGCTCTAGCAACCCATGATATGCCGCTGCCTCAAGAGGAGGATCTTACTCCCAAGGAGACCTTGCCTGGAGTCAGGCACTTTGTGTTTGGCATTTCAGGTGCTATCTCTCCTGAGGGCTCAGGATTTGTTTGGCCTTGTCATCAAACTCAAACTCCCTTGCAGTGCAAATGACTCCTCTGTAGGCTCATGCAAGGAACTGGCTCCTTATCCCCCAAATGAGCCTGATCTAATGCTTGGTGCAATGCTGGAGTCCCCGGGCTGAAACATGACAAAGTCACAGATTCGTGTGAAAAACAAACACAATTCTTCCCCAAAATCATTGTGATTGGAGTGCACTGGGATTTTTTTTTTTTTTTTAATCTCACTTCTTTTCCCAGAGGGCTTGGTTTTGTTTCTCAGGAAAATAGAAAGTAAATGTTCACATGTGTGTTTTGGACAGCTGAAGGTACAGAGCAAACCCAAAGCTTAAGAGAGTTCCTGATAAAACCCTCCATGGTATCCTTCTGGACATTGGTGCCAACTCCCTGGGGCCCTGGGTGCCTGAGCACCCACAAAATTCCCCATGAAGGGGCAGGCACCCACAAAATTTGGTGCCAGGGCTATGCATGCTGCATGGCACCCACATCCCCAGGCACCCAACGGTTGCGAGGCCAACTTGGCACTCCTGCTTCTGGAGCACCTGTTTGAGTTAGGTACCACTTTATGGTGGTTCCGATCCCACTTAGATGGTCATTCGCAGAGGCTGTTGCTTGGGGAGTGTTTCATAGCCCCATGGAGCCTTCAATGTGGGGTTCCACAGAGTCCAGTCCTATCCCCTATGCTGTTCAACATCTACATCAGACATTCCCAAACATATTTGGCCCACCACCCCTTTCCAGAAAAAAAATTACTCAGTGCCCCCTAGAAATCTACCGTACCTTCTTTAAGCGAACAAACAGAAAGATGCAGTGACAAATTTGCATTCTTTTATGTATCTATATTTCTGCCTACATCCTACAACATAGTAAAGAAAGATGTTGTAAAAACCCATGGGGCAAACTAGAGTGAAGCCTGCCGCAGCTTGCTGGCCATTGGCCAAATAGGCAGGCAAGCTGCAATTCACTTCTTGGGCCTGAGTGAAGCCAAAAAAAAAGGTTCACCCAAGCTGAGGAAACGCCCCCTCACAGCACAACTGCCAGATCCAGGGGAGGCATTGTCACAACGGTGCCCAACCTGGCAGAAAGTGTCATTACACAACAGATTAAACATGTATGAATGCTTTCCCCCAAAACTTTATTCTTTCTTTATGCATCCGCCACTCCCTTATTTTTATTTGACGCCCCCCTGGATCACCCCAGTGCCCCTCACCCCAGGGTGGTATAGCCCACTTTGAGAAACACTGATCTACATGAAACCGCCGTGTGGGATTATCCGGAGGTTTGGAGTACATTGTCAGCAATATGCTGATGACACACAGCTCTACTGTACAGTCGTACCTCTTCTTGCGAACGCTTCATGTTGCATTCTTGCAAGTTAAGAACACGGCACACCCGGAAGTGTTTACTTCCGGGTTTTGCCACGTGCGCACGGGCAGAAGCGTTCTGCGCAGTTTGCTTATGTGCAGAGTCCCTCTATTGCGCTTTGCGCATGCGCAAAAGCACCACTCTGGTTGCGAACTTTTCGGGGTGAGAACGGCACCCCAGGATGGATCGTGTTCGCAACCAGATGTACCATTGTACTTCTCCTTTACATCTGCAGGAGAGGCAGTGGAAGTGCTGGAGTACTGTCTTGCCTCAATACCTCAATACCTGAGTTCCAGTTACAGGTAGGTAGCCGTGTTGGTCTGCCATAGTCAAAACAAAATAAAAAAATAAAAAAAAATTCCTTCTAGTAGCACCTTAGAGACCAACTAAGTTTGTTCTTGGTATGAGCTTTGCATATCTGAGGAATGCAATACCACAAGGACTGCCAGGAATGCCAAATTGGACACCTCGCTGTGGTTGTGAAGAACACATGCTGCCACGTCGTGACATGACGTCACGACATGGCAGTGCATGTATATGAGTATGCTGGCACCATAAAAAAACTGGGCCTAGGCCCCCACAAGCCCAGTTCTTTTATGGGACATTTTTTCTGCCTCCCCCCCCTGCACTGCTACATTCCACACACACACCCCACTGCTACCCCATCACATGCCACTGCTGTTACCCCCACCACAGTTACCGCTGGGCCACCCCCATCACTGCATGTTGCCGCTACCCCCGGTACCACTATGCCCCCACCGCTGTGTACCACCACTGCTACCCCTGACACCGCCACCACTGTTCCACTTCCACCACTACACGCCGCCACTATCGTGGCACACTTCTGCTACCACCATGCCACCGCCGCCGCCATGCAGCACCTTACAATGAAACAGCATCTGCTGCGTGGGCCTGTGGTTCCAGGATAAGCTTCCCTGGGGCCTGTGCTTCCACTGTGAGGCCTCTTGAGGCCCCATGGCAGATGATGTTTCATGGTAAGGTAACAAAATAAAATAAAAAATTCCTTCCAGTAGCACCTTAGAGACCAACTAAGTTTGTTATTTTTGAATTATGGTGCTGGAGGAGACTCTTGAGAGTCCCATGGACTGCAAAAAGATCAAACTTATCCATCCTTAAAGAAATCAGCCCTGAGTGCTCACTGGAAGGGCAGATCCTGAAGTTGAGGCTCCATACTTTGGCCACCTCATGAGAAGAGAAGACTCCCTGGAAAAGACCCTGATGTTGGGAAAGATGGAGGGCACAAGGAGAAGGGGACGACAGAGGATGAGATGGTTGGACAGTGTTCTTGAAGCTACCAACATGAGTCTGACCAAACTGCGGGAGGCAGTGGAGGATAGGGGTGCCTGGCGTGCTCTGGTCCATGGGTCACGAAGAGTCGGACACGACTGAACGACTGAACAACAACAACAAGTTTGTTATTGGTATGAGCTTTCGTGTGCATGCACACTTCTTCAGTGTGCAGCGGCGGCGAGGTGGTGTGGGGGTAGTGGCGGCACGTGGCAGTGGCACAGTGGTATCAGTGGTGGTAGCGGCAGTAGCAGTGTGGGGGGTAGCATAGTGGGGGCAGGGGCAAGGGGCAAGGGCAGGGCAACCTGGCTCCACCTTCCTCGGAGAAGACTGCCTCTCTTCATATGAACCTACCCGGACCCAGAGATCATCTTTTGAGGCGCTTCTCTGTGTGCTTCCTGCATGAGAGGTCCAGAGGGTGGCAACATGAGAACGGGGCCTTCTCTGCAGTGGCTCCCTGTTTAAGGAATGCTCTCCCCAGGGAAGTTCGCTGGCGCCTTCATTACACACCTTTAGGCACCAGGCAAAAACATTTCTCTTTAACCAGGCCTTTGGCTGATTGACATCCAATGCCCTTTTAAAATGTGTTGGGGGGTTATTGGGTTGTTTTTTTTTTATTATTATTATTATTATTATTATTATTATGTGGTTTTTCTATTGCGATTTTATGTTGTGAGGCTTGCAGGTATAGGGCGTTATACAAAGTTAATTAATTAATCAATTATGATAATATTAATAATCTGCCTTGTTAATGGTGTAATCCAGGGGTAGGCAACCTAAGGCCCATGGGCCAGATGCAGCCCAATCGCCTTCTCAATCCGGCCCCGGATGGTCTGGGAATCAGCGTGTTTTTACATGAGTAGAATGTGTGCTTTTATTTAAAATGCACCTCTGGGTTATTTGTGGGGCATAGGAATTCGTTCATATTTTTTTCAAAATATAGTCTGGCCCACCACATGGTCTGAGGGACAGTGGACCGGCCCACAGCTGAAAAAGGTTGCTGACCCCTGGTGTCTGACTTGAAAATGTGAGAGCTACTCCTAAATGATCTCAGTTCACTCTGTGTTATGTACTGAGTTGAATAGGATCCAAAATGCAGCAGTCTGATTGGTCCTAGAACAATAGGATCCAGAATGCAGCAGTCTGATTGGTCCGCAGGAGCCACCCAATCCAGCTCCAGGTGGAAGTGAATCCGCAACCCGATTGGCATACAGGAGTATCCCGGAATTAGCCAATCACGTGGGGCCCATTGTGTAAATAGTGTATATAAAGCAGACGTTTTGGGGGAACTGCATTCCTCACTACTATGAGCTGAATAAAGAGCATGAAATCCACACTTGACTCCGAGTATATTTCACTCTGTAAAGCAGGGAACCCAAAAAGGCAATATACAACACTAATTGGCCCCTGAGTTTGATTCTTTTCCTTTTCCCTCCCCATTGTTTTCCCCTTTTGCATTGTGCCTTTTAGATTGTAAAAGACAAAAAAACCAGAGCCAAACTCAAGATGCTGAAGAAAGGTAATGCCTTGGGCCCTTTTCTATGAGATCATATGCCTGAAGGTATATTTTTATTGATCTAGGACTCTTCCGGGCTGAAGAGTGGATTACAAAAAAGCTTACAAATTAATAAATTAGGAACTGAGTGGATTGTTTTGAACGGAATTGTTCGTATGCAACCATTATTATTTTAACCTTTATATGATGGAGAAATGAATTGCTAGCCCGTGAGCTCATCACAGACTTCCCTTGCATTAGAATGTTATCTTTTCTTCCTCCCCCCCCCAAACCTCCAAATCTCTCTTTTTTACTACACACATTCACCCCTCAGGAAGCCAGTTAATTATTTCCTGACTGCCCCTAGTGTAAGCTTTTGAGAATCTCCCCCTGCTGATTTCCACCCCCCCCCTTCGTATAGTCTCAATTCTCTGCACAACAAAAAAGAAAAGAAAAGAAGATTTTCTCCTCTAAAGCTTTGAACGGTTATTATTTTAATTTGTATGCTTAGTCCCTATGCCACTTATCCACACTTGGGCTGAGAATAGAAACATCTCTTGACTTTATCTAAATCATTGTCAATTAAATTCTTCCTTAATTGTCCATCTTCCCCCCTGCTAAGCTGTGCTTCACGCTTCCTCTTCTCCAATTCCCCTACTTCATTTTACCCTTACCCCACTACAAACCCAACAGCCCATAACTTTAGGAAGATAAATCGCATCATACAGAATGCACAGTTTCAGTGATGCACATCTATGCCACATCTGTGCCTCTGCTTAGCTGTGACTCTTGCATTGCAGGAGGTTGGACTAGTTGACCATTTGGTTCTATAGTTGTGTGATCCATTTTGACTCGTCAACAACCTTGCTCCAGCCTTTTACCAAATGGGCAATTCTGCCTACACTCCTTAGAGCAGAGGTGGTGGACTGGTGGCCCTCCAACTCCCATCAGCCCCAGCTGACATGGCCAATCTGCATGGATGGTGTGAGATGGAGTCTAGCATTTACAGGAATTGATCCTGAGAGTAATGCTGGTGTTTTAAAAATTATGTAACTGTGTCCATTTCCAGAAGGGAGCCCGTAACCCCGGGAAGAGCGCTATAATTTAAGAGCCCCTTCCTGACAATGCAGCACGAAGACAAAGACAATATTGAGTCTCCTAAAGCAAGGCAGATGTCCCTTGTTTATTAGGAACTGTTGCAACAGGGTGTCTTGCAAGCAAAAGACCTAGAACAATGGAGCGCAAGCTCCTATATAGACTTTTGAAATTGCCCCCCTCCAGCTCAAGACCACCCCTCCATACATCATACATACATCAGAATTACATCACAAATTGGGATGGTCAGAGGAGGTAACCTGAGAATTCTCACACCTGTGCCATCCCTCCTTGAACCCCTCCCAGACACACAAAAGTGTTCATGGTTTCCTGTCCTGGGCAGGCAGGGCTAATGACCATCCTTTGTTCTTACCTGGGCCAAATCCATGGGAAATGGCCCATCAGAATGCCAGAGATTATCACTCAGGCAGAGGGCTGCTCACCTCCTTCCTCCTTGCAGAGAAACAGTTTGTCAGTTTGGGAGTGAAAAATGGTGTGAGGCCTGTTCTTCCTGTGTTTGCTTGGTGAATTAATAATATATATTATATATATAAATAAAAGACCTTAAATTCTTACAACAATTGGTTATCATTATTCACTGCTTAGTGCAGCCTGGCCAATCATGGGCAGGCATGGACATCTCACTCCCATGGTGGCAGCAGCAGCAGCTGCAAATCATCTACACATTTGACTTCTGACAGAGGAGCAAGGATGGATGCCAGGTTCAAGGGCACCCTGAGGGAAATGCCCTCTGGGGTCTCCCAGTACCACCATGCTCCCCTTCAAGGTTTTCTAGGATTTAGGTGAGGATTGGTAGTGGTACTGAAAGCAGAAGAACTCCAGGGATCCTGTGCTCCCTTAGTCCAGTGTTGTGGAAATAAACATTGTTGTAAGAAATTATGGTCATATATAATGAATGTTCTTAAGTGTTCCAAGCAAACAAGGCCACATGTCTGAAGCAGCACAGGAAGACAGTCCTGACACTATTTTGACTCCTGACACCATTTTGACTCTCAAAACTGACCAAATGTTTACCAAATGGGTCTCTGCAAGGAAGGAGGGGTGAGGGAGTTTTTCCATTGTCCCAGGAATTAAAAGAGATTACCATCTCAAAGGAATGGCCAGGCTACTGAGAAAAGGCAATCAGATAACGCCTTTTTGTGTGATGTAGGTGTGATGCATCTGGGGGATGGGCTTTGGGCTGCAGCTCTTCTGTGATGTATGTGTGAGGTTTCTGGGGGTGGGGCGGACTCCAAGGGGGGATTTTTTGAAATGTCTTTTTAAGGACAGGCAGCCCTTTGTTTGGGGTTCTTCTTCCCTGCTCACCTGTGTGTGAGGAAGGGACCCTGTTGCAACAGAACAATAAAGATCAAGCTTACTAGCTGCTTTGCTTCTAATTATTCTCTGGTTGGCCTCTGTTTTTTACTCCTACCGATGGGAGAACCTGCAAAGGGCTTTACAAGGGCTCTTGTGTACCCCATAGGGAATAAGGGCAGATTTTTTTCTTATAACAACATTAAGTGATCAGAGTAATGGAAATGTGGAATCCCTTTGTATTGTGATGAATTAGCGGTGTTCAGCATCAGCTCCTCTCATGCCCAGACTTTTTCTGGAGGCCTGGAACCCTTTAATTAGCCAGACACATTACTTATATTGTGTTAAGACAGCTGCTCATGAGATGGCTAATGTCCTAACTGCTGCTTTACCAAGGGCAGCTCTTGGCACGACTTCATGAGCAGGCCACCTCTTTAAAGGAGTACTGGAGACTAGTCACATAGTCTCTGAGAATGTTTATGTTTGCAAGTTATAAAGGGGGCTTGAAAACTCTCCTCCTTCAACCTCAGCATACACCAAGACCAGTGAAGGTGCAATGTACTGGCTGTTCTAGTCCATCTGTTGCTGTTTTGAGGGTTTCCCACCAATTAAAGGGCATAAGCATTGCTATAATACATATCTTCATTGGTTTGTTCGTTGCCTTGGGACCCAGTAAAAGAAACACTGCAGTTGGCAACACAAGCAGCTGCAGCTACCATCATCTTCATTATCCCCAGTGTCTCTGGGTCCATCCCCAACATAGTGCATTGGGTACTGGCTTAGACCAGGAATGGAAAAGCCTTTGCAGATTGAGGGCTACATCTCTATTTCAGGTAGAAAAATGCATTGACCTGACTCTGGCAAGGGTAAGATACTTCCCTGGTGTTTTTTGCAATCTCCATCATAGAACTATCCTTGTCCAGTATATTGCCCATCACCACTGTGGTGCAAAGGAGAACAATAGAAACTTAATCTTTACTTCATCCTGTCACTACACACTCTTTTTCCTACCTGTGATTGGGGGAGAGATGTTTCTTTGCTGTCCTCCAGAGAGCAATCTCCATTTTGAACTGGACTATGAATATTTGCAGTGTTTAAGGATTATTAGTTTGTTCCCAGTTCTCCAATCTATTAAGATCATCTTGAATTCCAATTCTATGTTCTGCTGCATTAGCTACCCCTTCCAATTTGGTGTTATCTGAAAATTTGATGAGGGTCCCCTAAATTCCTCCATCCAAGTCAATTATAAAGACATTGAACAACAACAGGCCCAGAACAGAACCCTATGGCACCCCACTCGTCACTTTTTCCAGGATGATGAGGAACCATTAGTGAGCACTCTTTGGGTTTGGTCAGTCAACCAGCTACAAATCCACCTAACAGTAACCTCATCCAACCTAAATTTTACCAACTTTTCTCCAAGAAGATCATGGGGTAGTTTGTCAAAAGCCTTACTGAAATCAAGATACACTACATCCACAGCATTCCTCTGATCCACCAAGCTTGTAACTCTAACAAAAAAAGAAACAAGAAACAAGATTCATCTGGCATGACAGAAAGACCCGTAAGTACTAGAACAGACAAGAAGCTAATGTCAGGCCAGGTTAGCACTTTGGACATGGACCACAGTACCAGTTCAGGACAACCGTTAGCAGCCCTGAAATGGAATGGAGGCAGAAAAAGCAAGTTGTTCCAGCTGTGTCCAAGATGAAAACCCCACCCCTTAATTACTGCATCTGGACTGTTTAAAAACTGGTGCATTTTCTTCCAGCTGTTGGCTTCTTCTAGACTTGGGGGGGGGGGTGACTTGTGGCATTCTAGCTGTAGTTGGACTCCCATCAGCCCCCGCTATCACAGCCAGTAGTCAGGGGTGATGGGAGTTGGAGTCCTACAGCGTATGGAGGTTCTAGACAGTGGAGTTTCAAGCTGCAGAGATATTTTTTATTTTAATTTTTTAAGTGGAGAAGTAAGCACCTCTGGGTTGTCTTGATCCTCAGGACTTGTCTGTGGGCCAGTCACTGGAGTCTGGGCATAGATAGAGGTTCAATGGAAGAAATGCCAGTGGATCCATCTTCTTTATTGAACTACTGTTATAGGATGACTCAGCATTTGAGGATTCCTATTTGAGGTCCCTCACTGTATTTCACTGGCTCAGTCCCCAATCAAGTGACATCCAAGCACTTGAGAAATTCAGCAGTACTGCTTAAGAAAACTTCATTTTAATGCTGTACACTCAGGGAGACTGTAAAGCAGGCAAATGCACACATTGAGTTCAGCATTCTCGGCTGTGACATGCACCATTGAAAATCTCTCCCATCACTGGAGTGTATGAGAAAAGGCAGTAATTTGGAGCAGATTCACCTAGCAACTTTGCCGGATCAGCTGCTAACCCAGGGCTCATGATGATGTCCTACTCACTTGTGTGGAGCCATTTCAGGAGGAAGCCTGATGAACCTTTTTGTCATTCAAACCAGAGAGAAGATGGCCTCCTGGTTTGGCAAAAGCCCTCAGCCAACCTGAAATCCATCAGCTGCAATTAAAGCCCCTCTAACTGTCACGATTGGTTTGGAATGCAGAGTGGCATGCAAGACACTCGGAACCTCACTCCTGTTAGGAGTAAAAGCACAAGGACCCTGCTGTGACCTCCATTTACAAGACTCACTTACAATTGCAAAAGCATTCAGTGTCTTGGACAAATTAGTCTGGAAACCCCAGCTGTTTAAAAGCAGACTTCTTGCTGGGACAACAACCTTTCCTGGGTTGCCAAATGTTTTCTTAATCTTCACATCTGTGATGATCAAACACAGTTGTTCAACCTGTACACTGGGAACAGGGCCGTCTTAAGAGTATCTCGTGCCGTGCGCCCCTCACACTCTGTCGGGCATGACGGGAGGGGGCGGGGCGGGCGCAGCATGGCTGAGGCCCCCTCCAGGCCCTGGCGCCAAGAGCCTCTATGGCTGAGACGGGCCTGACCGAGAAACTGCCACAGCTGAATATTCTCTAACCCTTTCCCTATGCTACATGCAGGACAGGGGGTCAGCAGGACTGGGTACAGTGGTACCTCGAGTTACAAACGCCTCAGGTTACAAACTCTTTAGGTTACAAACTCCGCTAACCTGGAAGAGTTACCTCGAGTTGAGAACTTTGCTCCAGGACGAGAACGGAAATCGTGTGCTGGCGGCGCAGCTTCAGCAAGAGGCCCCATTAGTGAAAGCGTGCCTCTAGTTAAGAACAGTTTCAGTTTAAGAACAGACCTCCGGAACGAATTAAGTTCGTAACTTAGTTCATAACTTGAGGTAACACTGTACTAGCAAATGGCCCTAGTGCTCAGAAGGCTTATTGGCACCTCTGCTGCTGCCCTCATTAGGGTTCTTCCTCAGCATTGCTTCTGCCTCCACTAACTGCTGGTCACACCCATCTTCCACTGCAGATGTCGTTTTGGGTGGTGGTGATAGCACATGCCAGTAGTGGGTGTGGTCAGAGGGGGCAAGGGTGGGACAATTAATATAAAGGTTGCCTTAGCACAGCAGGGTAGTTTCCATGTATCTCTAGCCTCCATCCAGGCAAGCAAGATGCATTATCAGCACTCAGTGGTACCTTCCAGCCAGGCAAAGATGCTTGAGGAAGGTGTGAAATAAGGCCACTGGTAGGTGTGGCTTAGGGAAAGAGAGTGTGGCCCAGGAAGAATCTGAGGGCTGCCATGATCAAGCAGCAAGCTCAGACTTGTTACAAGTTCATCCAGAATGCTGTATTGTTTGTGCCCACCTGACATCAGCTCAGAGCCTTCACAAGCGTAACAACAACAATAGCAGACAGAAGGGAAGGCTTGAAAATACAGGGTGTGTACTTTGAACACCTATCTGCCGCACATTAGATTTCCAGCCAGGCTAGAACACTCAAAGAGGTTAAGAAGTGGGGCTGGTGTGATGCGTGTAGCCTGGGGAGAGTCTTGAGGGACATACAGAGAGGCTTGGATGGCTACACCTGGCGCCCAACCCAAAGCTTCTGCACCCCTGAAATTGTGGATTATCATCTATAAAGCAGGAGGTATGACCACTCAAGGAGGGTATAATCTGACCAGCTTTGAAAGGCTGGGAAGGAAATGAAGGGTGGGGAAATATCCAGATTGTGTCTCAGATAGTATCTGTCTTTTCCTTGCATAAAGATGATACCATTCAGAAAATTAGCAGTGGCCTTTATTTAAATTTCTTAAATGTCTACTTTTTCGGAATGTCTGCCTTTTCCATCTCCTCTCATGTGGCACTGATTATTTTCATTCTGCCTACAGCAGTGCGCAAGGACCCCCCCCCACACTTTTTGTAAGCACCACTCTGATATCCTCTCTCTCCTTCCTCACTTTTCAGCCCATGTTCCTGGAACTTGAGTGTCTGAGCCCTATCGTGTGGTGTTTATACACTGGTTTCTGCAACATATGGCCACACCCTCCCTTCTTGAACATCAGAGGGGGTGGCTCCAATTTGGAAGGCTTTTTTATTCTAAACCTGAACTCAGTCACATTTGACTCACTTCTCTTCAAGTGTGTCTCTATGATATAAGTGTGAAATGCATTTTCCCCCCATAAAAAGGGTGGGGTGGGTGTGAAAACAACCTTTAAAAAATGATCCCAGTATCAAAGCCTGAGAGAAGTTTGGTAGCTTGAGTTTGTGAAGCTTTTCTCCCACTTCAAGCAAGGCCCACAACCAGGGATATTGGAGACTTTTGATGATTGAAAAAAAAAGGAAGTGGGGCTTTCTTTTGTAACTTTATTGACATTAACAACCTGAAAGTGTGGTAGCAGGATAGCACATCACACCATATACAAAACAAATGAAATATAAATAATAAGAGAAAGAAATGTTGACACACCAATATAAATCAAAACAAAATAAAATAAAAAATTCTTTCCAGTAGCACCTTAGAGACCAACTAAGTTTGTTCTTGGTATGAGCTTTCGTGTGCATGCACACTTCTTCAGATACACTGAAACGAATATGAATCAAGATCCATCTTTCCCAAGCTGCATCTAAGTCCAAAGCATTTGTTGTTGTTCAGTCGTTCAGTCGTGTCCGACTCTTCGTGACCCCATGGACCAGAGCACGCCAGGCACGCCTATCTTTCACTGCCTCCCGCAGTTTGGCCAAACTCATGCTAGTCGCTTCGAGAACACTGTCCAACCATCTCATCCTCTGTCGTCCCCTTCTCCTTGTGCCCTCCATCTTTCCCAACATCAGGGTCTTTTCCAGGGAGTCTTCTCTTCTCATGAGGTGGCCAAAGTATTGGAGCCTCAGCTTCAGGATCTGTCCTTCCAGTGAGCACTCAGGGCTGATTTCCTTCAGAATGGATAGGTTTGATCTTCTTGCAGTCCATGGGACTCTCAAGAGTCTCCTCCAGCACCATAATTCAAAAGCATCAATTCTTCGGCGATCAGCCTTCTTTATGGTCCAGCTCTCACTTCCATACATCACTACTGGGAAAACCATAGCTTTAACTATACAGACCTTTGTCGGCAAGGTGATGTCTCTGCTTTTTAAGATGCTGTCTAGGTTTGTCATTGCTTTTCTCCCAAGAAGCAGGCGTCTTTTAATTTCGTGACTGCTGTTCACCATCTGCAGTGATCATGGAGCCCAAGAAAGTCCAAAGCATAACAAAATAAAATACCACCAGAAGGATCCTCCACCCCTCACCCTGAAAACAAGTAGTTTATGTTCATTTCCCCCCACAATAGCCAAAGTCCATAAGTTCTTATACCACACAGACAAATGCAGATTTTTCAAGGTTTTCCGTTTCTAGGCTGGGTATTGAAGACCTAGCAGCAGCTGACATCCATGTCAAAAGCTCTTTACAGCAATAAGCTTTCCTGTTGTCCACCCACATATTCAGTAATGTCAGTTGTGAGTAAACCTGAACTGGTGATTCAAAGAAAGCAGAAATTGTTGCAGTTCGTGCATTCCCCTTGAATCAGAGACATAAATCAGGTTATTGAATACATCATTGTTCACATCATTGTTCTTTTCCAAGCCTGCAAATGAGATATAATTACTGACACTTCAAAACATTGTTTTGCTATATCTTTTGCATATAAATGAGTGTAAGTTATGTAACTTGCATAAATTACATCAAATAGTGGACAGCATGACAAACAACATCGTATTTGGTGGAAACAGGACTGCAGTCGAATGGAAAAAGCACTGGTTGTGACAAAGGTCAAATCCCTGCCTTCTTGCATCCTTGCCTACAACTAGGGATACTGAGAATTCTGACAGAAATGAAAATGAGAACAGAAATTGCCAATAATTGCTTAATCGTTCCATACCTGAAGCAGAAATCGATCAGCAAATATGATTAGTATTTGCTGTTGTTGTTTTCGGTCAACAAACAACATGTCAATGGTGACTCCTTCCTTCTCATTTGCATGAAATGAATGGTGTGGGGAAACGTAATGATAATGTGATTAATTATACAAAATTCTGCCACAGCAAACAGTGAAACAAATAATGGAATTTTGGTCGGAACTCAAACTGCATTGGGAATGGATACAGCACTGCATGCAATAAGCAGTGGTTGGAATGGAAATTACTGCCTTCATACATCATTTCCTACCTCCTTCTGCATTTAGGTCTGGCACAAAATGGAATCCAGTCCTTCCCTCACCAAGTTCCCACCCTCTGCCTACACCCCAATTTCAAGCACAACAGAAAACATGGTAAGCCCAAACTTAGCTTTGAGAAGGGGCATAGGAAGTAACCAGCTGTGGGAAAGGCAAGCACCGTTCATCCTTAACTGAGAATAATGGCAGGGTTTTCTCAGAACCAGTCCCCTGGTTATGCGATGCCCTCTTTGTTGAGTTGTGCCTGTCCCCCTCATTATTAGTGTATATAGGGGCAATTCAAAAATGTTACTGTTCAAGGCCTTGGGTGGTTGAAGGATACTGCGTTTGGCAACTCTGAAACTATTAAGAACATAAGGAGAACTTCCAAACTCAGGGGCCAAGTGCTACCTTGATGGATGACAATAGTGTGTGAATGTAAAGAAACCAGCTTACTAAACAAAGGTAAAATTCATGTTTATTTTTCTGCCAACTTTTGCAGAGGTCTTATTATCTGCTGGGTATGGGACCCAGGTGGCGCTGTGGGTTAAACCACAGAGTCTAGGGCTTGCCGATCAGAAGGTCGGCGGTTCGAATCCCTGCGATGGGGTGAGCTCCTGTTGTTCGGTCCCAGCTCCTGCCCACCTAGCAGTTTGAAAGCATGTCAAAGTGCAAGTAGATAAATAGGTACTGCTCTGGCAGGAAGGTAAATGGCGTTTCTGTGCGCTGCTCTGGTTCGCCAGAAAGCTTTGTCATGCTGGCCACATGACCCGGAAGCTGTCTGTGGACAAATGCCGGCTCCCTTGGCCTATAGAGCGAGATGAGTGCCGCAACCCCAGAGTCGGACACGACTGGACCTAATGGTCAGGGGTCCCTTTACCTTTACCTTTAACCACTCAGAGCACATTTGTTAGTTGTGGGCATGGCTAGAGGCAGCTGTGCATGCAGCAATGCATCTAAATCTTGGCTTTGTATAGCAGGCCAACACAAACAAACAAACAAACAAACAAACACAAACACACACCTTCTCTCTCTTCCATCCAGCCAAGCATGAGGAATTCCCAGAGTCCAAGGACACATTCTAGCCTGACAAAAATGCACATGAGGATGCCAAGCAAGTATGGGGAGGAGTGTGGCTTGGGGAGGACGTGGCTTGGGAGGGGATGTGACCTGGGGAGAGTTCTGAGGGTCAAGTAGGGAGACTTCCCAGTTCTGAGGTTCCCCACCTCTGATCTGGGAAAAGAATGGCTATAAAAGGCTCTCCGTTTTGGCGGAGATGTACCCGAAGCAAAATAAAAAAATCTTTCTGCCTCTGATATATCTCAATGCATTCCCAATTCCCTGGCATTGATCCCAGCGCTCATCTCCAAAAGCTGCCTGCAGTTCAGTCTCTTGAGCAACCTACGTTTAACTCCTATTTTGTTGGGGTTTGGTGGAATTCTATGGAAACATGAAACCTGCATGCCTTCCATATTTGTGCTTTGCACAGTGAAAGAAAAGCAAGCCAAGCTCGGGGGGGGGGACATTCACCTCTCACATCATTTCACTAGTGAACACCATGTTTGATTAAATTATATAAGGTGCTTCTGAAAGCTTCTTAGGGGATGCAGCACCCCATTCATCCAGCACCGAAGAGCCAAGTGGCAGTTTGGTCCTCTGCCCCTAACCTCATCCAAGGTCTAATTGCCTGCTTGAGCAGCTTTAATGGGGAACGCATGTTTATATGGCAGGGATTCATCAAGCCAAAACAGCTTGTGCCATCGTGCTCAGAAGATGAATTATGACTACGGCACTCTTGCAAGCTGTCCCCTCGTATATTGAGCCCCGGCCTAAGCCAAGAGGGAGCACGGAGGAGGCAGATGGCAGCTTGGCATCATGATTAAAGCCCTGGATATCCATTTTAATGATATGCCCACCCAGCAGATTAAATATTGCAATAGTCAGTCCCATTCCACACCACTGGTAATCTCAGCCTTATTTACTGTGCGTGTGAGAAGCTGTGCCTTCTCCTCTAGCATTCAGAATGTCAGCTTGGCGGAAATATAGCATGGGGAGAGGGAAGGTGTCTTTAGAGTGGATCTGAAACAAATGGAAAGGAATCTGTTGAATAAAAGCAGCCTGGTGAAACTACATGGATCACTTCCTTGCTACAGCTGCATTCCTTGGACGCTTTAAAAGGGGATTAGGCAAATTCATGAAGGAGAAGGCTATGGATGGCTACTAGCCACGTTGGCTGGTTGCATTCAGGAACAGAGGTAGTGTGGCTCTGAATACCACTCACTGGGGGACAACTATGGGAGACAGCTATTGCATTCATGTCTTGCACCTGGACTTCTGATCTGAGCACTAGGAAAAGTTGGGCTAGGGAGACCTTTCGCCCAATACCTGGATCTGCTGCATAAGAGGCACAAAGTGACCATATAGCGAGGGTTGCCATACACCCTTCTTTTCCTGGAAATGTCCTCTTTTTTAATGGTGAAATTTCTGTCCGGGTGGATTTTTTAAATTGGCCAAACTGTCCAGGGTTTTCTCAAAATGCCAGCGGCACCCTGTCTTCTCTTGTGCAGCGGTTAACCCACACACGGCTGAGGCTCAGTTGGGAACCGCAGGTGTTGCAAGCAGCTTCCCTCTCAGGACTGCGTGTGACCTCACCATCTGTCCCAACCAATAGCAGGTGAGGTGAGGTTGGGGGAGGGCGGAGGTGACAGTTACAAACACACAAGCATGTGTGCTCTTCCCACTTGTTCACTTGTTGCCACGTAGGTCCCTTCCAGTCAGTTCGCTGTTGCCGTTCCTCCCCCACCAGCTCCCTCAGAGCTCCTTTGCTCAGCCCCTTCGGTCACTCCCTCCACTGATTCTCCCACTGAAGATCCTTGTGCACTTTTCTGTCACCCCCAGCCTCATCCCTGCAAGCTGGTGAGATAACAATGAGAAATCAAGCCTTTAGTTTGAGCCCTGAGAGTTGGAGGTTCTGTGGAATACTCTGCCAATGGAGATTCAGCAGATTAATTCTGTGCCAACTGTTGAACTTTTAAATGCCTGCTGAAACTTTTTTTTATTCCACCAGGCCTATGCAAGTAATTAAAAGTCCATCCTTCCACAATGGCTTATTGATGCTTGCTTTTAACTTACCTGTTTTAAAATCATTTTAAACTTCTTATGCTTTTATTTTATGTTTTTAAATCTTTTTAATGTTGCAGAAAAACAGGTTTTGTTTTTGCTGAATAGGTTTACTAGACCAACATCATCCTTGGTGGCCAAATTCCCTTTTTTGGCCCTTAAGCGCCGTAAGGTTAAAATTGACAGCATTGACATGGGTCTAAATGTATAATCTACTTTTATTGCTGGCTTAAGTGTCATGTTCCTTTAGATGCTTAGTCATTTTAATTTTTGTATGGATAAATCCTTGTTTTCTGACTAACGGTCGAATAAAATTTTGATGATGGTTTTTTTTTTTTAACAGTTTAGCAGTATATAAATATTTTTATAAATAAATAAACAAACCTGGGACCCACTTCATACAGCTCCTGCACTCTTTCGCTGACCTGTGCTTCTCCCTCATATGATCACCTTCCATTCTGGAGTCTTCAGTGGCAAGCTTGTATCTTGCCCCTCGGTTGTCCTGAGGAAACCTTTATCAGACCGCCAAATAATGATTCTTTGTCTTAGATCCAGACAGCATACTAGACCATCTGCCACACCCACCTCTGTGAGCCAACAACTGACCAGTCAATTGCCTATTGTCATAGTGACATCAAAGCTGAAAGGAGGTTGCTGTAATATTGATCAACCAACTATATTCTAGAGCTCTTTGAACCCAGGCCACCAGTGTCAACATTGAATCCCTTTCCTGACAAGCCCAGCTAACCCCCAAGAGCGGCATTGCTCTTGTCACTCACCAGGCTGGCAATCCCCCTCTCTGTCTCTATGGCGACCTTCCACACAGGGGCTATTTTAATTCCGCCGCCCCAGGGTTCTGAACTTTTGTCCGTCTGGGTAATAATACCCCATTGCTAAAATGTAATTTATGTGTGCATCATTTGCATTATTGAACAGCTGTTCTCCCCTCTAACTGCTTGCCTGCCATATTGCCTGGATAATAATATCTAATCCATATTAATTATAAATACACAAATTGTCTCCAAAATAAGGCACGAATTGTGAGCCATGAAAGCAGCAAAGTGCCAGGAAATGTTAAAATTAAGCCTGACACTTAAGCTTCCTGCTGGTGTGTCAGGAATCATGAAAGAAAAAGAAAAAAGATACAAGGGGGGGGGGAGAAAGCCCAGTGGTTCAAGTTAAGGAGGGCAATGGTGGGCTAACAGCCTGCAGCAGCTGCCAAAGCCCCTCAGGCGACAATTTCACTGCGTGTTTCACAAGCTAGGCTGGGCAACATTAAAAGTAAGGCAGGAGCTGCTTCTGGGAGAACTGATGAATCCAAGTCCTGATTTAGGAGGCTGTTGTCTATATCCTGTGGTGTTTAATATCCTCTGGAGCACTAGGAGGTGCTGCAAAAGGAACATGAGTATGGTTAGGTCATCTGCATAGTACAAGGGTGAAAGTCCCACCAACTGCTTGTAAAGCACAGCCATTCAAACCCATTCAGCAAAATGTACCATTTGGATAGGCAGGTTAGGATAAGCAGGAGTATTGGGTGGGGGGTGTTGAAGAGGATGGAAGGTACATTTCTAATGGTATTATACTAAGGCAACCTCCCCACCCACCCACATGATACAGTGAATTATTAGAATAAAAAAATAGGAGGGGCCATGGGCTTTGGTGGGTGCCAAGGAGTATGTGTCTGGGAGCACTTTGGTGACTAAGGGTGCTAAGGTTCCCAAGGCACTATGTTGGAGACCTGCGAGTTAGTTGTGCTGCTAGAGAATTCAAAGGAACAACAAAAAAGTGATTTTTAAAGGGATAGTATAATCTGTGAGTTTTGAGGCTTTGTGTGTGAGTGCGTGCCCCACACAAACCAACCCATGGTTCCAAGTTGACCCAGGGTACACCTGAACCTGACCTGACTCAATTTGTGGGGAGAGATCTAGTGTTTAATTAGGGTTAATTTGGTCCACCATCTCAATTCAAGTTGGCATCTAGCACCCAAACGTAGATGAAGACCATCTCCTCCGTCTTGGGAAGTCCTTATGCCAAGTTGGGTTATGATATACTCAGAGGCATCCAAACTGGTATTGATTAGAATTGTCCTGCCAAATAGGACAATGATGCAAATTCAAGCAGGTTGGAATTCAAGTTTGGTAAAGTCCCATCAAATGGGATGATGATATTTTCAAAGTTGTTCAGATTGCCATACTTGGGCTCCACTGTGCCAAAAAAATAGGCAGTCATTCATCATGATTCAAAATGGTGCTTAGAAGCCAAACATCAATGACGATCACTCCCTCTACCTTAAGAACCCTCATGTCATGCTTGGTTACAATATCTCAAGATGTGGTCAAAGTTATGTAAACAACAACCCAGGTGATGCCATGCCAAAGTTGCATTTTGGTCTTTCATCTTGATCCAAAATGGTAGCTGGCATCCAAATGTTGATGAAGACTACTGACGGATAAATTGTCCAACAAACACTTTCCAAAATATGTAGTAGATAAAATCTAAAATATAAAGTTTCTTTAGTAAGAAGAAGCTTCTGTTCCAAGAAACCCTCTTTTTATAGAACTGATTAAATGTATTTTTTTATTTGTACAATTTATATACCTGTGTTGAACCAAATGTGAACTGTTTTGGAAGCTCTGCAAATGCCATTTTGGTAGTCAAGAGAACCCCACAATTAATTGGTAGTTGTGGCAATGAGCTCATATGTGTTTATATTCACTTGCTTTGATGTTATGCTTATCTGTGGGCTTGGGGTGTTGGGCTCCAAGCCCAGAAAGGGGAACTACCTTTGGGAACTTGCCACTTATGCCCTCATCTGGTGAGGAGAAGTGATGGGAAGGCCTGGCCAAAGTGACGTCTGCTGCTTTGTGTATAAAGAATGTAGGCATGTTTGCTTGGGTACAGACAAGCCATCTCTTTGCTGTGCTGTCCGTCCCACATCTGAAAAGGCGAGGAGATCTGGCAGGCTGCTTTGCTGTAAGTCTAGATCTTCTTTAATAAAGCACTAGAACTGATCACTCTGACATTTGGACATCCTTCTTTGGTGTCCCTACTTTGGTGTAACCAATCCCTCGAGCCCTCCTTTGGGCCTGCAGTTCAGAACAATACCCACTTACATTAAGCCATGTGGGAAAGTTTTGGCCCTCCAGATTCTGCTGACTGAACTATAAACACATTGGCATGCAATTTTTCCTAATCTACACATTTTTGCAAAGCAATTTCCCTTAATTTAATGTATTTTTGTATATGTCTTTTTCATGCATATGAAGACTGCATTCACCTAAACTGTTGCATTAAGTGGGAGACAGTGCAATGAGTGCTGCTAGCACAACAGGACTTTCCCTTCACCTCCCCCACACTTGCCTCCTCCTTAGTCTGCTCTGGAGGTTAATGAGAACCATAGGAGGAGGTTCAGGGAGATTCTTCCTTGTGGCAAGCAAAAATCCTTGTGTTGTTGGAACTGTTATAATAGTGCAACACTGAATTTAAACTTTTGCATTTTTAAGCAAACTTCACCCAGTCTTTCCTCTTTTTTTAACACATCGGTTGACAAGAGAATTGCATTGCAAAATTCAGAGAAGCACACATTCCAAAGCATGTCTGTGCTTCAGTCCACCTAAGTGCAAATTAGGTAGGCTCACCTTTAAATGTGTACCTAATCAAATTGCTCCCTCATCCCTAGTGGTAGAGCTGATGTTTTGTATGCAGAATGCCCTAGGCTCAATTCCCAGATTCCCTAGGTAGGGTTGAGGGGAGGGGGACACAAGACTCTTCCCCTAAAAACATGGAGAGTCAGTCACCAGTCCTGAGATAGACAGACCAATAAGGCTGCCTGATTGGTTCTTAAACAATATTCCATTCTGTTCCCATTTGCTGATTTTTGGAGGCCAAGTTAAATGGCATGGGAGGGTAGACCAGTATTTTCCCCCAATATAGTTTTGGCAGGAAAACAAACATTGCTGTAGAGCTCACCTGGAAAGACTCCAGCAGGGGGAGACATGCCCCTGAGTTTGTTTGCTCAATTTTGTTCGCTCTCAATATTGACATTTTCTCTTTACCTCTACAGTAAGTCTCAGGTGCACATTCTATTCTTATAAGTGTGTTTGTGTTGCTTTTTTTTGCATTATTATCTTTTGGGGTTTTGCTTTAGGAAAGAAATGTTCATCAGTGACCTGGACCTCTCAGCTACAGAGAAAATTAGATTAAAAAATACTTCAGGGAGATTTGGGTGAAGGAACAATCCACTTATGGAGAGGGTGGAATGAAACTGGGACAGGAAAGCAAGTAGACTGTATGCATGGGTGTGTGGGGGTGGGTGTGTTTGTGGGTGTGTGTGTTTCCTCCATTTCAGAGACAGTGAGAGCTGAGTTGGCCTTGATATGTGCAAATATCTGGTCAAAGGAGTGACCTACAGGAATGGGTATTACATCAATAGAGTGGTTTACTATTTAGGACTGGAGTATCACCCACATTCTCAGATGAGCCAGGAGCCATGGAGACAGCCAAAAGTCTTGACCTGGAAGGGCTGTAGCTCAGTGGTCAAACATCTGATTTGCATGCAGAAGGTCCCAGTTCAATACCTGACATCTCCAGGTAGGGCTGGGAATGTCCTTTATCTGAGACTCTGGAGGGCCACTGCCAGTTTCCGGCAGTTGTTGTTGTTGTTGTTGTTGTTTGAAGAAAGATAGGTGCCAGTATACTCACCATGTCCCCCACCGCCTCTTGCCTACCCACCCCACAGGCTCACTGCCCCCCGGCACCTTTGCAACTTCCTCCTCCATCACTGCTGCTTCCTGCAGCTGCAGCCACAGCCTCCCAGATGTGTTTTGGTGCGGCCATTATGATAGCCAAAGCATCTTCTGGGAAGTGCCTGACAATTGTAGAAATTTTGCACCAGAGCTTATGAGTGTCAGGCGCTCCCTGAAGTCACATTGGCAATTGTAAGAGTCACAGCAAAGCACTTCCAGGAGGCTGTGCCTGCAACTGCAGGAAGCAACAGTGATGGGGGAGGAGGAAGCGGCAAAGGTGCTGGAGGGAGGGAAGCAAGGGGGGTGGGCAAGCACTGGCAGTGAGATGGTGGCAGGAGAAAAAGAGGTGGCGATAACACCAATGGAGGTTTCTTCCTGCGCATCAGTTGTTAGGTGGGAGAGCCTCAGAAAAACCCGACTGCACCTCCCGCTGCCAATGAGACCCTCTTCAGAGTTGTGGAGGATATTGGCTCCAGACTCCAGGGAGAGTCTCCTCATGAGCCAGGGGCGCAGCAGGGTTTTTGCTGAGGCTGTTCAAGTCTCTCCCTGCTGCACACATACACTTCCTTGGCCCCTGAGAGGTGTCGGAACACCAGAACACCGCTTTGGAGCATTCCAGCTGGAAAAAAGCCCTGGTGCTAACCATTTTCAAAGTATGTTAGTCACACACCACAAATTCCAGCCCCTACCCTCCATGATGTTACAAGATCTTCCTGAAGAAAATTTCAGATTTAAAGTTATAGTGCATCTATTCCTTCAATGTTTCTGGGCTATGTGCAGCCTGTTTTAGCAGTCTACAGAAAATTTGATCTATGAAACAATGAGTTATATATTTATATATTTGTTTGAAAAGGTTACCAATATGCAGATGAGGTGTGCTGGGAGAATCTGAGTATGGGCCATCTGGAAAAGAGGCTGCAGGTTTCACACCCTATTGTTGCCATGTAACAAGAGTTTGGATTTGATATCCCGCTTTATCACTACCCGAAGGAGTCTCAAAGTGGCTAACATTCTCCTTTCCCTTCCTCCCCCACAACAAACACTCTGTGAGGTGAGTGAGGCTGAGAGACTTCAGAGAAGTGTGACTAGCCCAAGGTCACCCAGCAGCTGCATGTGGAGGAGCGGGGAAGCGAACATGGTTCACCAGATTATGAGTCTACCGCTCTTAATCACTACACCACACTGGCTGCACAGTGTAAAGCTTATTTATATCTGAATGCTGAATAAATGCCTCATGGTGCCTACAGAGAGGGAGAGGGGAGGGAATCAATCTGAAGCATAGCATAGATTAGTGGAAATCAAAACAATTTGGAACTGAATTGCATGAGTAAAAAAAGGGGGGATAGTTAAATGGCTCCTTGTGTGTGCTGCACTTCTCTGTGTCTGTGTGTGAGCAGATGGAGTTGAATAAAGGATTTTAAAATCAGTCTCTTAGAGGAGAAGATGTGTGGGTGGCTAACTCTGAGTGAGGTGTGCATTATGCAAGAGGTTCTGAGCTGCTGGTTCTGAGCATGGAGCACAGCCAAGAAGCATCAGGCCGTGGTAGTTCAAATCCCTGCATTTTGATGAACACTAATTAGGGATTGTTTGAATCTATCCATTTCAGTTTCTTTCAGGTTCCCATTTTATCAGTCTTCAGTTCTCCACATTTCCTGAATACTTTGTGAATTCTTTTTTTTTTTTTTAAGGGGTCCTCATGAGCATTTAACAGCACTATGGTTGAGATTTCTCCTAACATTCCCACTTTTGCAGAACACAGTAAGTGCATTCTTATGTACACTTTACTGTGTGCATTTCTGTGCACATTGCTTGACTGGAGTACTGTGCTGCAAAATTCATAATAAATAAAAATTTAAGCAACGTGGACTAAAGTCACTTCTGGGGCTCCTCTGAGAATTGGGGCCCTTAAGCTTAGGCTTCATTGATTTCATAGTAGATCTGTCCCTGATTTGCTGTGAGGTAGGAGCTCAGACAAACATATTATTGTCACCAAAGAATATTATTGTCACCAAAGGGATTCAGGGGCCTGGAGTGATGAAGGGTAAATTCTGGAAAGGGAATGTCACCATAATTCAATTTTCAGAGGTGGAAATCAGAAAATAAACATAGGGACTGGATGAGTGGGTGGGATTTGATCCATTTCACATTTAAATGCGAACCTATATAGTTTTCACTTTCCAAAATTGTACATGAACTGAAACACAGCCATCCTTCAAAATTCACACTTCCTAGTTTTGCAATGCTATTTGTGTGCAAAAAATGATACATTAGGATGTGTGAATTAAAAAAAATGATTTTAAAAATAAATAAAATAAAAACCAAAATGCAGTGCATGAGTTGAAATTGCTTGCAGAAATGTGTGTATTGGAGAAAATTGCATGCAAAATTGCATATATTAAAGAGATCTCCACTAAAATGCTGGTGAATGTGGATGGAGACTTTTTGAAAGGCAATTTGGAAACTGACGTTGAAATATGGAGAGCTGAATTTAAGATTGTAGAAATTAATATTGTAAAAGCAATAAACTGACAGAAACCAAAACAGATTTGCTCATCCTTACCGACATTCACCTCTCCTATTCCCATACAAAGGAGCATTGCATGACGACACACTATGCCCCCCGCAAGTAAACTGTTTCACGTTGCTGAACACTTCTTCCCATGGTTGCTGTATTCATTTACCCTGCCATCACCTGCCCCAGACTAATTTAAAAGCAAAGGCAGTGTTTCATTTCGTTTCGTTTCATTTCATTTTGATTAAAGCTACATTAGAAAAGCATAATTGCCTTACAATGTTATCATTCTCAACTGCTCAAAATATATATACCAGCCGCTGCAGTGTGTGAAATGGCAAGCTCTGTGTCACACGCTGCCTTAGCAACCATGTGCATGAATTCAGCTATATGTATGCTGGAGATGAAGCACCTCAGAACAACGTAAGGAGAGCCCTGCTGGATCTGAGCAAGAGCCTATCTAGTCCAGCATTCTGTTCTCACAGTGACCAGTCATATGCCCATGACAGCCCCACAAGCACGACATGAAGGCAAAAGCCCACTCCCATTCATGATCCCCAATAACTGGACTTCAGATATGTGCTGTCTTCAGTCCTGGAGCTAGAACATAGCTATCATGACTAGTACCGATTGATAGCCTTCTCCTCAATGAATTTGTCTAATCCTCTTTTAAAGTGATCCAAGTTGGTTGCCTTCCCTAAGCTTAGTTCTCAAATATTGTTGGACTACATTCCCCATCATCACCAGCCAGCCTGGCCAGTCAATAGTGAGGGATGCTGGGAAATGAAGTTCAACAATATATGGAGACTCAGACTTGGAGGAAACTGCTCTAAGGGATTGAGAGAGGGAGCTAAACCCTGAAGAACAGCACATTGAATTATTCATACCAAACAATTTAATAACAAATCCCCAAAAGTGAAAAAGTGGGGCAGTGTTTCAAAGACTGTTCCCAGCCAATAGGGGAACGTTATGGGTGTGTGCCTATAGAATATACACAAATTTATTCAATATGCATAATAGATATAAGGTTTCAGAATCTAGCTTATCTTGGTGCAGAATGTGCGCTACTTTGGATTTCTGATTATGATTATGCCATTCCCCCCATTTATGGGAGGGGCACAAATTTGCCCTACCCCTCTTTCCCAAGAAGAGGAAGGGTGGTGCCTCCCTGGGGGAGAATATTATGGCCTGAGGGTGGTTTTGCCCAGTGGGGAGAGGTGATGACAGAAGAAGAGTTTGGATTTGATATTCCGCTTTATCACTACCTGAAGGAGTCTCAAAGCGGCTAACATTCTCCTTTCCCTTCCTCCACTACAACAAACACTCTGTGAGGTGAGTGGGGCTGAGAGACTTCAGAGAAGTGTGACTAGCCCAAGGTCACCCAGCAGCTGCATGTGGAGGAGCGGAGACGCGAACCCGGTTCACCAGATTACGAGTCTACTGCTCCTAACCACAACCCCACACTGGCTCTCATTGGTTCTGGTCTTCTCTTTCTCACCTACTCCACACTGTTGGTTTATGTTTGGCTGTTAAACTGGTGTACCTGATGGACACATCAGGGTGAATGTTGGCCAATGGGGCCATGATGTGCCTGTTGGGCTCTTACACCAAAGTCCATGCAGTGGGGCAGGGTGAATCTTAGGAAACCTTTCTATGTGCACACAGTGTGTGGCTGTTAACTTGCCCAGGGATGGGGGTAGAAATTAATGAGCACCTGCCTGGACTTACCGGTAATTCAAATTGGTAACATTGGTAAAATATGACTTTTGTTTTGCCAATCTCCAAGTTGTTATATTAATAAAAATAACCTATTTGTCCGCATTAGGTTGTCTTGACTCTTCTTCCTAGTGTGCTGGCAACTATCTTTTGGCACAGAGTCTAGGGGTTCCTAAATATGAAAGCATTTTGCTATCTCAGGCAGGGGAGCAAATTGTGTCCCCTCAGGTTTATAGTACTGCTGTAAACAAAAAACTGCTCCCTTTCCCTTATGGGGTACACAAGAGCCCTTATGGAGTCCTTTGTAGGTTCTCCATTGGTAGTAGAAATTAACAGAGGCCAACCAGAGAATATTGAGAAGCAAAGCAGCTTGTAAGCCTGATCTTTATTAAAGCTGTTGCAACAGGGTGCTCCCCCTACATGCAGAAGAGAGGAGGAGGACCCAGGACAAAGGTGTGCAAAGCCCTTATATAGACTTTGAAACTGCCCACCCTGTAGCTCAAGACCACCCCCAATACATCATTTGTACATCAGAGAAGGGGCAGGCTACAACAGAAATCTGAGTGCATTGTTTTTATCCTGTCTGCCAGGTTACCTGATTGGATTACCTGGGCATCCTGGCCACTCTTTTGTTATGATAACTACTTAGTTATTGAATCTAGGTCACAGGTCACATGCTCACCCTATTCATATCTTAACTGTGCCCTTGAGACAGGATTTGTGAGCAAAGAGACAATGAAGAGACTCCCCATTTCCTTTGACCTTGCAGAGAAATATTTGAGGTCAATTTGGAAGAGACAAATGGTTTCAGGACTTTTTCTGTGGGTCTCAGACATGTGGTCTATACATTTATGTATGTGCTTGCTTGGTACATTTATGAATATATAAAATTCATATAACAGTACCCAATACTAGATTTTGGATCTGAAGCAGAAAATCCCACAAGTGCTTCTCTCTGTCTATGATAATAGCAAAAATGTAATAAACATAAACAATTTGCTGCTGTTCCATGACACCCAGGACCATCTGCCTGAGGTCACTGCCCTTCTATCTCTGCACAATGACAAGGCTGGTTCATACATAGGAAGTTGCCTTTTACTGAGCCAGACCATTCCTCCATCCAGCTTCATATTGTTTCCCACTCCAAATGACAGTATTTCTCCAGGGTTTCAGGTGGGACGTTTCCCCAGACCTATAGCAGGGATTAAACCTGGGACCATCTGCATGCAAAACAGTTGCTCTTATCACTGAATTAAGGCCCTTCCCTGCAGCAGCGTGCTATCTGAGATGTAGAACTAGTTCTGCATATGAGAGCAAAGCATGTCATCCTGGGCCTACTGTTTCCTCAGGTGTGCCTATGCAGGCAAGGTGCCTTTCACTATACATGCTTAAATCTGCAGCCTTGAAAGCAGCAGTTCTCAATGGTGAGTATTGCAAGTGTGTGTGTGTGTGTGTGTGTGTGTTCTTTTTTGTCTGTGCCGGCTCCAAAATCCTTGTCAGGAATTTGAGCAGATAAGGCCAGTTAGCGGTGGGAGTCTAACATAACAAGGGACAATAAAGGATGAAAGGAACAAAAGCGTGTGAAATGAGCTTTTTGAAGTCAGTGCCGATAGAGCCCCTTGCTGCATTTAGCGCACCTTGCAACTCACTTCTGAAGAAAGCTGACAACCAGCCTCAACAGAAAGTGGGGGAAAGAAAAGCCATTTACCCCCAAATTAGTTTTAGGAAGGCAAATGAGAGGCAGAGAAAGGATGGGGAGTTTATGAATTTGAACTTGGTCCCATGTTCATTAATAAATGTTGCCTAATTGATAGTGAACCCTGTTAATAGTATGAACACTGGGCCAAGGGATCGCATAGTTGGAATGTGCCCTTGAACTCATAAAGTGTGTGTGTGTGTGTGTGTGTGCACGTGCGTGTGAATTACATATATTGCTCTGGCCACTTTTGTCTCTGGCTCTGTCCATAAGCAGGGGCGTAGCAAGGGGGGGGGCCCGCCCTGGGCAGCGCCCTGCTGGGGGTGACACTTTGGGCAGTGGCCCCCCACCACTTTTTTAAAAGGCTATTTTTGGCACTGCCGGGCCCCTGCAGTGACGAAAATAGCCCCCCCCCTTCCAGCAGCTTTTTTCGCCGCGGCATGGAGGCAAGGGGCAGGCCAGTGAGGAGGGGTGACACCCCTCCTCGCTGGCCCGCTCCTCTCCCTGCCCCGACTTGTGCTCCGCCAAGGGAGCCCTGAGCAGCGGCTTTGGGAGTCTCTGCGGGCTGCAGAGACTCCTGAAGCTGCCGCCCGGCACCCTCGATGCCCCGCCCCCAGGGGTGCCTCTTGGCTTCCCGCCCGGGCAGCCAAGGGGCTAGAAACGCCCCTGTCCATAAGTAAAATCATAATAATATTTGGGGGGGGGATTGAAATGTGCTTCTGATTTATTGTATTTTAATGCCTTTCTAGCTTATTGTCACCAGCGATTTACTTGGGGGGGGGCATTATTTTTCTGTTTTCTTTCATATATAGCTGTCTGGCTGGCTGTCAAAAATGCTAGTTTGTTGTATGTACATTGTTGCAGCCTATGGCTTTAAACTACAAAGCTTACAACAACAACAACAACAACAACAACAACAACAACAACAACAACAACAGCAGCAGCAGCAGCAACGGTTGTGGGAGAAGCAATCATGCCTCTCTCTCATTTCATGTAGTTTGGACCTATTATTGCCAGGATGAAAACATCCACTGCAGGTATAACTTGTGAACATAGGAAATTCCCTTATCCCCAGTCAGGTTATCAGTCCATTTTGTTCAGCTCTGGCAGTCATTATCCTTTATCTTTTCCATCTCCTGCCTCCTGTTCCTTTCAAGTGGAGATGCCAGAGTCGGAACGTGGACCCTTCTGCATGCAGAACACGTGCTCTACCACTGAGCTAGGGTATGCCCCTTTCCCACCCCCTTCAATGCACTATGCAGATGCACATCACAACTGTGGCATCTCTATTTATGACCTGACTTGTTCCCAAAGGTTTTGCTCTCACTGCTCACCCAAACTTGCTTTCCAGCTGTTTAAACCCAGTTTTTCATTCCACGTGAAATATATCTTGCCTGATATAGATCTGTTCATCTTTGCCTTCCAGGACCATGCTTGCTGAAGGGACCCAACCATTCAAATATTTACAAGCATAGGCATGAAATCTTGTTTAGAAATGAGTCTAATAAAATCTGTCACATTAATTTTTTTTTTAAAAAATAAACTTTTATCTGCACCTTGTCATGCTGTTATGTGATAGGCATTAATGAACTTAGCTGAATGTTACTCCTGTGAAACAGTGAACACACACACACACACACACACCTCCTTATTTGACAGAAAGGGAAGCTAAGGCCTTGGGGGGGAGCTAAAGACTTGAGGGGGGCATGACTAAATTATTCCTAAGAACTTAGGAGCACAAGAAGGGCCCTCCTCAGCTAGACAGGTCTTGAAAGCAGTCCTGCACAGGAGTATTCACTAGTTTGAGATGTGACTTGCAACACTGATGTTCATTGCTGAAGGATTTCAAAGGCACTTCCTTTAACATCTGACTTTCAGTCATGGGGGGATGGCCCTGAGTAGAATCCTTCCAGGACCTGGGAGTTCTTTAGAATCAGGAGAGGTTTGTTTTTTATCCAAAACAAAACAAAGCCCTCTGTCGAGTAGCACACCTGATCTAGGCAGTAAATACCGGTATTTCTTCTTTAAAAGCACAGGTGGGATTCTATCTGATCAGAATGTTATAATGCATTTTTGTATTAAAAGGGGTGTGTGGTCTTTGATGAATGATAGATCAATCTCCCTCATTGGTAATTGTAATAAAGTGCTAAGATGTTTCAAGGCACAGGTTTTGGTGTATTTCCTGTGAGGGTAAATGGTTAGCCTGGAGAAGAGAAGGTTAAGGGGTGATATGATAGCCATGTTCAAATATATCAAAGGATGTCATATAGAGGAGGGAGAAAGGTTGTTTTCTGCTGCTCCAGAGAAGCGGACACGGGGCAATGGATTCAAACTACAAGAAAGAAGATTCCACCTAAACATTAGGAAGAACTTCCTGACAGTAAGAGCTGTTGGACAGTGGAATTTGCTGCCAAGGAGTGTGGTGGAGTCTCCTTCTTTGGAGGTCTTTAAGCGGAGGCTTGACAGCCATCTGTCAGGAATGCTTTGATGGTGTTTCCTGCTTGGCAGGGGGTTGGACTGGATGGCCCTTGTGGTTTCTTCCAACTCTATGATTCTATGATTCTACCTTGTTAGCCTGGAAAAGTAGATTTAGACCCAATGAAAAATTCTTGACTATTGGGAGTTGGGAAGTTTGACCAACTGCATTATTATTTGATGTTTCACAACTATCCCACTTCTCAGTAATTGGGAGGGAATGTAGAGTTTACCCTTTTTATCACAGATAGCAGGCTTTTTACATTTTTTGAGATGTTTCTGAGTTATTTAAAAATATTTTTGTCTGTTGCAGCCACCAAATTACCCTATCATTTGGAGAAGAGGTGGGGTGGTTGTTGTGGTGGTTTAAAAAAAATATTCCCGTCCATTTACACTTGTATGATTGATATCATTAGTGTTATTAGTATTCCTGACATAATTGTTGGGGCTCTGGCCTTTCCATTTCTATAATGTCAAATCTATTAAAGATAGGAATTGTAGGTTTACTATCATCTGGTATTGACCTATTGGGTCTAAAAATCTCATCAATTTAAAGCTGTTTAGTATAGGGGGTGGGGGTGGGGGTAGAGGGAGGCATGGTTGGAATTGTTTTGAGATAACTTTCTGAAGCCCATTTGATTTAAGTGTCAGTTAACAGTTAAAACACATTCACACACACACATCAATTGCTGTATCTCAAATTTAAAGTAAAACTAACAAATTGTTCAGAAATGTGTTTTGCTGGTCTGTTATCTCAGCTTAGATCTATCCATCAGAGGAGAAACTATCAGTGATAACTAATAAATGCAAAAGACAGGGTTATAGGACCTTTCTATATGAAAGGAGTGGTTTTGCCTGTATGGAGCATGCAAGTTTGGGTCAGAGCCGTCTTAAGGGGATCTGCCGCCCTGGCGCGGCTATCCCTCCGGCGCCCCCGCCATGCCGCCTCTCCGCCGCCTCCCTCCCGCGCTTGCCGCCCCTTGGGAGGGGGGTGGGCGAGCGGGGGATGAGGGGCGTGGCGCTGGAGCGGCGCGGGGCTCTGCGCGCCCTTCCAGCGCTTCCGGGACGGGAGGCGAGGGCGGCCGGCTCGCGCTCCCGCGCGCATCCGGATGGCGCGGCTGGGCAGCTTGTGCTCCATCGGGTGGGCGGCCGGCTGCGCGCGGGAGCGCGAGCCGGCCGCCCTCGCCTCCCGTCCCGGAAGCGCTGGAAGGGCGCGCAGAGCTGTGCTCCTGTGCTCTGCTGGGCAGCCAGAGGGCGTGGCGTGGCCGGCCAGCTCCCTTGCCGGGAGTCAGAGGGCGCTGCCGGCAGGCGCTGCCAGCGGGGCTGGAGGGACGGAGGCGCCCTCCAGGCCATTGCGCCCTGGCGCGCTGCACCACCAGCCCCAATGGATGAGACGGCTCTGGTTTGGGTATAAGTCCTGGTGCTTCCCTTCAGAAGACTGCTTAGTGGTTTGAAAGTCCCATAGAAAACCTCGGGGACTAGAATAGCTCAGAGCTAGAAAAATGTTCTTTTTCTCTTTTTCCAAACTCCTTGAGGTCTCTTTTCACCCCCACAGACTGGACTTATTGGGTGTTAGGGCTCTCTGTTAACATCTTCCTGTCCTACTTGCTGTAAATTAATAGTATGGGGGCAGAATTAGCAAAATGCTGGTTTGATGCTATGTCAGAAGAGATGGAAGCAATTCATAAAAATGGAACTTGGGATCTTGTGCCTTTACCTGAAGGGAGAAAACCTATCAGTTCTAAATGGGTGTTTAATTTTAAGAGAAACGAACAAGGTCAAGTAGAGAGATTCAGAAAGTAGCAGCAGAAAAGAAAGTGAAGGTTTCACATTTTGACATCAAAATTGCATTTCTGTAGGGTGAACTAGAAGAAGAGATATACATGGTTCAACCACAGGTTTTTGTGGAAGACCCAAGTTTAGTATGCAAACTAAAAAGACCCATTTATGGTTTGAAATAGGCAGCTAGATGTTGGAACAAGAAATTAGCATATTAAGAAATCTTGGATTTGAGTAAAGCAAAGCTGATCATTGTTTATATACTTTTAATGATGACAGTAGAATTGTTTGGTCGTGTATGTTGGTGATCTTCTGCTGATATTTGATTCAAACAACCAGAAAAACAAGCTTGAGGGAGGTTTGAAAACACATTTTGAAATTAAAGATTGAGGAGCAGTGAAAAATTGCTAGGTATGCAAATAGAGAAGAATCAGGCTCTTTTCTGATCAGCCAAAGTGGTAAAATCAAAGCTCTGCTGGAGTCCAACAGCATGGAAAATTGCAAGCCAGTTGCTACTCCAATGACTATAAAATACCAAAAAAACAGGCCTTGGCATGGGAGTCTGTTCCATTGTCAAACTGATCTCACCATCAGAAAGTTCTTCCTCACGTTTGGTTGGAATCTTAATTCTTGTAACTTGAATCCATTGGTTTGGGTCCTACCCTCCAGAGTGGGAGAAAACGAGTTTGCTCCACATGACTTCTGAGGTTAGGTGGTGAGAGACTCACCCCAGGTCACCCTTTCTGGGACCCCACATTTAAATTCTTATTCACACACCTCCTTGCTGGCCCTAGTAGGACCAACTTGGCCAGTTAGCCCTGGTGATCATTCGATGTCTACTGACTGGGTCCCCCCCCAAAAAAAACCCCTGAATTTTTGAATTTTATTGATATTGATGCTGCATTTTATGTTGTATTCTATGCTGTTTTATGCTGTTTTTAAGTCACATTTTAATCAATGTTTTATATTTGCTGTTAGCAGCCCTGAGCCCAGTTTTTACACAAGGAAGGGTGGGGTATAAATAATTCTTTTTATTCTTATTATTAAGTGGCCAATAGGCTTGGAGGAGCAGGCATCCTTTAAAATACAGCTTGAGCATTTCTTTCAGCAGCTTCAGCACCATATTTGACTGAGCAGGATTGGGGCAGGGGTTACATCTTGATTGGCCTGTGGATATAACTTTTTTTGGGGGGGGTTCTTGATTGGCCTTCGGAGTAGGGTTTTTTCCAATCATACTACCAAGGCTTGATGTTGAGTTTTTATTCCAGGTGTGGGGCGAACCAATTTCCCAGTTTTGAGGGGATTTAGCTCAGCCTCCTTGGATTTCACTCACCAACTGCAATTCTGCTTAAGAACAAAACTTAGAATTATAGAATTATAAAGTTGGAAGGGAACCAATGTGTCATCTAGTCCAACCCCCTTGCAATGCAGGAATCACAGCTAAAGAATCCCTGGCAGATGGCCAACCTACCTCTCTTTCAAAACATCCAGTGAAGGAGAGTCTACCACCCTCCATGGTAGTCCATTCTACTTTCTAATTAACTCTCACCATTAGGAAGTTCTTCCCAATGTTCAGTTGGAATCTCATTTCTTGTAATTTGAATTCATTGATTCAGGTCTAGCCCTCTGGAGCAACAGAAAACAACTTTGCTCCATCTTCCATGTGATATTTGAAGGTGGCTATCATATTACCTCTCAGTTTTCTCTTCTCCAGGCTACACATACCCAGCTCCCTCAGCTGTTCCTTGTATGGCTTGGTTTCTAGATTTGCTATGGATCCCAAACCCAAAATGGAATCTGAAAGCATTTCTTAAGTTCTGACGTTTCTCTGGAGTTTAAGAGTGACATGAGGCCTAGATGGAGATATGAAACTCTGGTACACTTGGAAGTGGGTGGTCCCTTCTTGCCAGCACAGAGTCTAAATTTAGTCTGTAAGCATCTCACACACCATATGTATTTGCTGCTGTTGTCTCAGACACTTAAAATGTGGCCCAGGGAAGACAAATAGGCCCCTGAAAATATCTCTTCAGAAAGAGATTTTTTTTTTCTTGTTCTGCAGCATCTATAAAACATTCATAACACTTCCATTGTGCTGTAAATCCTTAGCAGGGGTTGATAACAGGGCATGAATTTTTAATGTAACATTTATAAATGGTTATTAAAACTATCCTTAATGTAAAGTGTCAGTTTATTTTTAATTAACTGTTGGCGGTTTAAGCTTCAACATTGCCCTGGGGCATGGTGTAAGAATTGGAATTAACCCTCTGTTGACTGTCACACTGGAGGGGATGATATCAGAAATGGAAAAAGATGGTTTGCAATATGGGCTGACTTTGGTCACTTACTCTGCATTATCTGTGCCGGTGAAGTCAGGGCTATCTGAAATGTGTCATAGCAATTCCATGCTCTAGTGTGAAATGAGTTCAAGCTGTAGGTTCTGAAGGCAGAGAAAGGCAGATGGAAGCAATATACAAACATAACAAGAGCATCCTGGATAAGGCCAATGGCCTGACTAGCCCAGTATGCTGTTCTCATGGTGGCCAGATGCGTGTGGGAAACCTGCAACCAGGAACCAAACTCAAGAGCACTTCCCCCCTCTGTGGCTTCCATCACTTGGTATTCAGAAGCATTACTACCTCTGACAATGGAGGCAGAGCACAGACATTATGGCTTTTCCTCCATGAATTTGTCCAATCCTATTTTAAAGACATCTACGTTGGTGGCCATCACTGCCTACTCTGGGAGCAAGTTCCATAGTTTAACTATGTACCTGCCCTGAATATTCCAAAATTCAGCTTCATTGTATGTCCATGAGTTCTATGGTCCTGAAAAAGGAAGGAAAAGTTTTCTCTGACACTTTCTCTCTGCCATGTTTAATTTCATAAACTTCTATCATGAGCAGAGGCAGTAACACCACCTTTATCCATCAGTGAAGGCCGAAATTACTACAGGAAGATATCCAGCAGCCCTGTGACCATGACTTGTAAACAGGGGTGTTGTGAGAGCATCCATGAAGGATATTGACAAGCTGGAAGATGTTTAGAGGGGGGACCAAGATGATCAAGGGTCTGGAAACCAAGCTTTATGATGGAGTTGGGCATGTTTATCCTGGAGAAGAGGTGATGGAAAGGAAATATTATAGCCATCTTCAAATATCTAAAAGGCTTTCTCTTGGAAGATGGAGTTACAAGTAGGTAGCCGTGTTGGTCTGCCATAGTCAAAACAAAACAAAATAAAAAATTCATTCCAGTAGCACCTTGAGACCAACTAAGTTTGTTCTTGGTATGAGCTTTCGTGTGCATGCACTTCTGAAGTGTGCATGCACACGAAAGCTCATACCAAGAACAAACTTAGTTGGTCTCTAAGGTGCTACTGGAAGGAATTTTTTTTTTTATTTTGTCTTGGAAGATGGAGCAAGCTTGTTTTCTCTTGCTCTGGGGGATGGGGACCAAACCAATAACTTCAAGTTACAAGAAAGGAGATTCCAACTAAACATTTCAGAAGAACTTTCTGCCAGTAAGAGCTGTTCACAGTGTAACAGACTCACACAAGAGGTGGTGGACTCTCCTTCCTTGGAGGTTTTAAACAGAGGTTGGATGGCCATCTGTCATGGATGCTTTAGCTGAGATTCCTGCATTGCAGGGGTTGGACTAGATGACCCTTGGGTCCCCTCCAACTCTAAGAATCTATGATTCTCTAAAAATATGGTCATCTGTCATGTATGGTTTACTTGAGATTCCTACATCATCAGGGGTTTGACTACATGACCCTTGGGGTCACTTCCAACACTACAATTCTGTGATTCTATGGGTCTATGATTGCAGCATTCGAGACACTGCAATCTTTCCTCAAAAGGGAGTCACTCCATCCCTTCAATAATTTTGCTTGACTTTTTCTGCTGGAACTGCTGTCCCATGGGCAGTGGAGGCTGGTCCACTAACCTTAGTCTGCTCTTAGCCAACCCCCACCTCCCTGCCCTTATCTTTAGTCATTCAGTGGGTGGCTCTGCCTGTTATTGTCCCTGCCCTGAGTTCAAGTGGGCACCACCCACCATTGCCCAGCCGGCAGGGTGATATCTCTCAAAGCTAAGTTACAGGAAGGTAGATTTTTGCTAGACATTTGTAGAAAATCTGCTTGGCCACAAAAGCAGATAGACAATGGACTCTTGTGTTAATTAACAGTTATTACTTGTGGATCCACATGCCCCTAAGGTTTTGTCAGTCTTCATAAGATCTTGCCAACAGAAGTCCAATGGGAGTCCCTGGTTTCTTTTAGATGATGTTTGAAAAGCATGGTGTTCAGAGAAGAACTTGATGTTTCCCACCACTTTTATCGATATGCTATTGATGCTTTTATTGATGCTATTGTCATATTGTATTTTTATGTTGCACACCAGCTTATTTTAGATATAATGTATTGTGTGTGTGTGTGTGTGTGTTAGGAGGAGTCAAACTAGATGACCTACAAAACACACACACACACAAACACACACACAGAGAGAGAGAGAGAGAGAGAGAGAGAGAGATTTTCTATGGGTTATAACTAAGTTCTACAAAGGGTAGTCCCACTGAAATTAATGGACCTTAGACAAGTTAATGGAGGACAAGGCTATCCATGGCTACTTGCCATGATGACTATGTTTTTCCTCCAGTGTTGGAGGCAGTATGTTAGGATTCACAAGTGCGAAGAGTGCTGTTAATTCAGATCCCGCTTGATGACTTCTCATGGGCATCTGGTTCCCCACCATGAGAAAGAGGATGTAGGAATAGATGTGCCTTTGGTTTGTTCCAGCTTCAGAGATCTTCTTGTGTTCTTAACTTAGGGTTCGCCCACACTTCTGCTTGTCCCATACTTTCTAGGTAGGGGTCCAAGCAGTCTTTGGAGTGGCTGGGGAAATCCAGCCAGATGGGCGGGGTACAAATAATAAATATTATTATTATATTATTCCCTGGAAAACAGGCTCTTTGCCACTGAACTGGAACAAATGACAATCAGCAGAAAACCTGATTGCTATTTGGTCCAATTCAATAGTAAACCATGGGTTTCCTGAAGGAAGGCGGTGGGGCAAATGATGGATGAACTCTCAGTCATGTGCATTAAAGTTTCCATGAGTCAGGTAAGAAGTCTACAGCCCTAATTTGGAGGGTGAGATATTAAGATGAGTGAGAGAGGGAAGTTGAAATGGAGCATGAAATGACTGCCAGGAAGTGACAGCTGCTAGTTAAAATAGGAAAAGGGAAGCGTATGAAGGGTGGAGCAGATTAGCTAGGTAAGAAGGGATTTTGGAGATTACTCACTCTAATCACATTTTCCCCAAATTTCAGATTACCAGATGCCAACCAACCAAGATCCAAGAAATTGTGGCGTATATTAATGGCAGCCAGGCTCAAATAGTAGTAGTAGTAGTGGTGGTGGTGGTGGTGCTTAGTGGGGAAGAGAAATAAGAAGTGCTCCTGCCACAGCTAATGAAATTGTCAAAGATGTCTTTTCACCCTAGAAAGATTCAGTGCAATATTCTCCCCAATTTGCCTGCTTGCTTACAGAATTTTGAATGACCATTTGCATACATTTTCTCTAATTTTAAACCCAACATTCTGTTCAGTATAGCATACCAGCTCTCTCCATAAACTAGCAGGCGCACTAAAGATTTATGCTCCATTGATGTGTTTTTGTTTTCATTTACTGTCTTTACAGCTATAATCTAAGATGTGCTTACAGGTGCAAGTACAGGTACAAGGGCCAACTGAAGTTAGGGAGGGTTTACTTATGAGTAAACACAGCCACAGGTTTGGGTTGCAGATTGACCCGGTAAAGCTTGCATTTCTGAGAGAGTGAGAGCCTTCAGTTCCCTGAGCATGAAACATTGGTCTCCTGGCCAAACAACACCAGGGACAAATGCCTTTGGTAAACATGGTTGAAAATGATGTGCTTTCTTAGAAGTTAAAGGGAATTCAAAAATGCCAGTGCCCTGGGTGCAGGAGGTAATTTGGGGCAACTGTCGCTGTAAATCAAGCCGCTCGCCTCTCAGTCAAGCATTACTTTATGGTTGTCGAGCCCATGTGTCTTTGAGAGAGGGAGGGGGCAAGAGAGACCTTTGTGGGTGTGTGCTGGCTGTGATGTGGAAATGATGTCTGGCTAATTTTGCTTCCCTAAATGAACTTGACTCTACGGCTGGTGTCAGGTTTTGCTAAGTGCCTTAAACCAAGAGAGACTAATTAGGAATGCATTAAATATTAAAGCTCTCTGACACCGGGGCATCGGCGATGACAGAAGAAAAGAAATCCAGTAACCTAATCTGCACCCAACAGGAGTAATTTATGTTCCCTTCTTTTAAGAAAAGAAAATCCAATTATGTGGCTTGCTGGAACATGTATTTAAAGGGAAAGCTAATTTTTAAAACACACACCCACATGCACATGCAAAATGGCACAGATGCTGTGAGTGAATTTCAGTTCCCCGAGCACTTCAATGGTTCGTTTATTGCTTTCCTTTTTTTTTTTAACAAATGTAGGCTGGGAAAAGGAAATATACTCTGTTTTTTATTATTACCATGTTGCTAGGCCAAAGTTTTGTTTTGATCTAGCAGTGGGCCAGCTTGTTACACAGCAAGGGTCACCCAGGGGAGCGCTTCAGAGAACAGCACAGGACTGCAGCTAATTTGCACACAGCGGATGTGTGTGGTGCCTTTAATTAGAATTGTGCTCACACGGAAGTGGACAGTGCCAAGCAACAGCTGGTGAATGAACCCATCCTCCACCACAGTGTTCCTTGTATTGTAAATCTAAGATGTGAAAAGCCATGAACCAGCCTTCCAAAATAATGACTTGGCAGTTTGTTAAGCAGATCTCCTCCCTCCCCTCAGAAGTGACATGAATTTTGAAGGGGCTGTTCCTTCTCAGACTCACCAGTGAATGGGCCAGCCCAGCCAAAATCAAATTTGGAGGTAGAAATCCAACTTTATATGTTAGCACATAAGTATTATGTGTGCAGTGATGCCTGAAGCATGTAGTTCTGATCATTTCATTGGAAGAACATATGAAATTATATATATAATATAATATATATTATATATATAATACACCAAATTGGGAGGGGTGGCTAATACCCCAGAGGACAGGATCACACTTCAAAATGACCTTAACAGATTAGACAACTGGGCCAAAGCAAACAAGATGAATTTTAACAAGGAGAAATGTAAAGTACTACACTTGGGCAAAAAAAATGAAAGGCACAAATACAGGATGGGTGACACCTGGCTTGAGAGCAGTACATGTGAAAAGGATCTAGGAGTCTTGGTAGACCACAAACTTGACATGAGTCAACAGTGTGATGCAGCAGCTAAAAAAGCCAATGCAATTCTGGGCTGCATCAATAGGAGTATAGCATCTAGATCAAGGGAAGTAATAGTACCACTATATTCTGCTCTGGTCAGACCTCACCTGGAATACTGTGTCCAGTTCTGGGCACCACAGTTCAAGAAGGATACTGACAAGCTGGAACGTGTCCAGAAGAGGGCAACCAAAATGGTCAAAGGCCTGGAAACAATGCCTTATGAGGAACGGCTTAGGGAGCTGGGTATGTTTAGCCTGGAGAAGAGAAGGTTAAGGGGTGATATGATAGCCATGTTCAAATATATAAAAGGATGTCATATAGAGGAGGGTGAAAGGTTGTTTTCTGCTGCTCCAGAGAAGCGGACACGGAGCAATGGATTCAAACTACAAGAAAGAAGATTCCACCTAAACATTAGGAAGAACTTCCTGACAGTGAGAGCTGTTTGGCAGTGGAATTTGCTACCAAGGAGTGTGGTGGAGTCTCCTTCTTTGGAGGTCTTTAAGCAGAGGCTTGACAGCCATCTGTCAGGAATGCTTTGATGGTGTTTCCTGCTTGGCAGGGGGTTGGACTGGATGGCCCTTGTGGTCTCTTCCACCTCTATGATTCTATGATTCTATATATAGTTAGACAATGATAATCCTTCCAGCCCAGTATTGTCTAACCTTAGTACCAGGGATGGACTATACTGTCAATTTCATCTTCTCATATTTCCAATCTTATGTTCAGTTATTAATATTTCAATATAAGTTTGATTTTTTTTTTAAAAGCCCTAATAAAATTAATCAACATTTCTACTCTTTAAATAGATCAGCATTCATGGCCCATATTGTTATAGATGTAGCGGGGACCTCCCTAAACCCAAACCCTAGAACAGGGGTCAGCAAACTTTTTCAGCAGGGGGCCCCGTCCACTGTCTATCAGACCTTGTGGGGGGCTGGACTATATTTTGAAGGGGGGGGATAATGCCGGGGTTCGGTGCTGGAGCTCCTCGTGCGTGAGCGTAAATTACCCACGCACGAGGTACCAGTTTGCAGGGGAAAGCGGCTAGCGTTCCACGTGCGTATGGGCACGGGCGCCAGCCAAGTCTCACTGTCTGAAGGTTGTTGAGTAAGACGGAAAATGACTCCGAAGGTGCGTGAGTAAGTGGTTGCCTCAAAACTAAATAGATGCCTCGAAAACTAATGGATGCCTCGAAAATGAATGGATGCCTCGAAAATGAATGGATGCCTCGAATCTGAATTAGGACTACTTGTAACCTCCTGCGCTATTGCTTAATAATAAAGGAAATCAAACCAAGGATGTTGCATAAGCACGAAATAAAAATTTCTTAAACCTTTACCCTTTTCCCCAAATAACGACAGACACCGAATCTCTTTTTAGTGGCTTTGGCAAAACCTGCGTAGGCTCGTTCTCTGGCCCTAAGCTAAGTTTCCCTAAGCTCTCAGTCCCTGCGCGCCAAATCTTCCGCAAGTGCTAAACTAAATAAAACTATACCGATAAATCTTCCGCAAGCCTAGCCCTAAGATAAACCTAGAAGCCTAACTAAAAACTCACCGAAGGATCTTCCGCAAACTGAACCTTACTAAAAGAAAAACCCATCCAGCCCGCTCCCAAAAACCCTTAAACTAAACCTAACTGAAAGGTCTAAGGTAGAACGTAAAAGAACGTGCCCAAGCAGGGAGCCTCAGCCTTTTATTAGGAACAGGTATGACATCACGATTAATATTTTAGCCAATAAAACCACTGTTGCTGCCCTCCAAAAAGGCGGGAAGCAGAACAAACGTTCATTGACAACTTTGAAAAACCACTGGAACTACAAGTTAAAGGCGGAGTGATCTCAGAGGCAAGAAGCCTCTTCATTCTTACTTTCACTTTTGCTTTTAAGTGTAAGGATACGAAAAGTAGTTCCTAATAACCATTAAAATAAACAAATAACCGCGGATCTTTAACGGATCCACGAAGTGTATTCCGACAATGAACGAATTCCTATGCCCCACAAATAACCCAGAGATGCATTTTAAATAAAAGCACACATTCTACTCATGTAAAAACATGCTGATTCCCGGACTGTCCATGGGCTGGGTTTAGAAGGCATCTGGCCCCTGGGCCTTAGTTTGGGGACCCCTGCCCTAGAACTTAATAAATGCTAGGATTTTGATTAATTGGGATATGGATTAAAGTACAGGCTGCAGAGCTGTACCAGACAGGGAGTTCCTGGGCTGGCTTATGCAAACCAACCTGGCTGAGCTACTGCTATCAAAAGAACAACAGAGGGCCAGTGACAATAAAAGGGAACTCCTCCCCCCTTGCCCAGAGGTGTGAACAGAGACAGGGGTTTGAAAGATTACCAGGGTAACTGTGTGCTTTAGTTACAGGTAGGTAGCCGTGTTGGTCTGCTGTAGTTGAAGCAAAATAAAAAAAAAAATTCCTTCCAGTAACACCTTAGAGACCACCAACTAAGTTTGATATTGGTAGGTATGAGCTTTCGTGTGCATGCACACTTCTTCAGATGTTTTAGGTTATAGGAAAGGTGAGTCTGGGAGCAAGGGTTGCTAGGAGGAAAAAACAGGAAAAGGAGCTGAGATCCATCTTTGGGGGAGGCTGGCTCCAGGGCTATGCTGCTGTGGGATACAATGCAGTTTCATGATTTAGCAGGATTTAACATAGATAATAATAAAACTAAAATGATAACAAAAAATATGGACTGGCATAGCTACAGTCTCCAATGTTTGCTCATTTAAGTTGAGTAAAAAGACTTTTGGTATAGAACAAGGAAAGAAAGAAAATGAAGTCCAGTCATATATAGATGATGAACATATTATTGCAAAAATGTATAAATTACTGCTGAATTGTGAAACTGCAAGAAATAACTGCGAGAAAAAACTCGTATTAAAGTGGAGAAGAAGGTGGAATATCTGAGTAACTAGATAACAAATAATAATGCAAATTTGTTTCTAAATAATTATCTAAATGTGTGGAGTAATATTAAACAAGACATGGAGAGATATAGAATAAAATTTTCTCTTTTGGGAAAAATCTCAGTGAGAAAAATGAACATTTTGCCGAAGATGTATTTTCTTTCAGACAATTCTGGTAATAGGTAATATGGGCTGCTTCAAGCAATGGAAAAAAGAATTATAAAAAATCATCTATCGGGGGAAAGACCAAGGATCAAATTTAAAATACTATTGGATTTTAAGGAAAGAGGCTAGAGTTTCATTGCCAGTTTTAAAATAAATGATATTTTACAATGCTAAAATACCAGACAGTTGGAGAGGGGCCATATATTGCACTTATACAAAAAGAGACTGAAGATGCAAAAGATTCTTGACCTATCTCCTTGCTGAATAATGACTATAAACTATTTACACTGATACTGGCATAAAGACAACAACAACAACAACAACAATTCTACAGGATGTTATTTACTATGCTCAATGTGGATTTTTGCCTAAAAGACAGTTAAGAGACAATGTTAATAATGCATTAGATATTTTGGAATATTTGCATCATAATAATGAAAAGCAGGCTGTCCTGATCTTCCTGGATGAAGAAAAGGCTTTTGACAACCTGAATTAGGTATTTCTGTTTAAAGTACTGCAAGAAATGAACTTTGGAAACAATTTTACTAAATGGGTAAAATCAATTTATACATCACAGACAGTGGTAAATAGAGATTTGACAAAACCCTGTGATATACAAAAGAGGACAAGAAAAGGATGCCCATTATCCTCGTTACTTTTCACATTGTTTTAAGTCTCTAGGCACTTGGTCTCTAAGTGTTGCTTGGAGACATTAGACAAAATGAGAGAATTGTGGGAATAAATATTTGAAAAGAAACATATGAACTAAGAGCATTTGAAAACAAAAAAGTGGTGAATTGATGATAACTTTAGAAATCCCACTGCATGATGTAGGAGTACTTAATGAGCAAACTAAATGAGTTTGGTATGTTAGCAGGTTTTAAGAATAATCATCAGGAAACAAAAAAAAAGTTCACAAAGAATATGACAACAGATGGCCAGAAGGATTTGATGGAGAAAATGGGGTTTCAAATTGAAGAAAGTTACTTGGGTATCACTATGACAAATATATACATTGTTTGAAAATAACTGTTAAAACATGGGCTGAAGTAAAAAAAAAAATGTCAGGATGGGAGAAGCTAAAACTATCATTGCTTGGTAGAATTTCAGTGATAAAAAGGAACGTTCTGCCGAGAATGATGTTTTTATTTCAAACAATACCTATTGTGAATAATGTGTTTAAACAGTAAGGCATTATTCACAATAGTTATTGTTTGAAATACTGGCAAAAAGATTTATCTAAGTTTTTCTGGCAAGGTAAAAAACAAAACCACTAGTTTGGATGCAGGAGTGGGTGACCCTAAAAAATAGGAGGATTTTGGAATTAGAAAGGTTTGGATGGCATGGACATCTGTGGCATAATAAGGCTGCAGATAATCTGGGGAATTTAAAAATCATTTTGTTAGACATACTATACTGAGAGTCTGGAACAGATATAAACCTAGGTTATATATGGAGATACCTTTATGGATTTCAACACAAGAAGTGTTTCATAGAAGAGATATGATAGGTAATGAGAAATGGTTAACTTATCAGGAATCATTAGAGTAGAGCCAAGGAGACGGTAAAATTAAAACAAGGGAACAACTAACAAGAAAAGGTTACAGTCTCCAGTGTTTGCTCATTGACAACTAACTGTGGATGAAGACTTTGGTATAGAACAAAAAAGACACATTGTAAAGTACAGTTATATATAGATAATGAACATATTATTGAAAAAAATGTATAAATTACTGCTGAATTTTGAAATGCATGAACAAATTAAAGAATGCATGAATAAATGGGCAAGAAATTTAGATAATATTATACAGATGGCCCGGTGGGAACATATGTGGATTAAAGGGTTAAAATATACACTGAGTTGTGAACTTCTGAAAAAACTATTTAGAATGTATAAAAATGTTCCAGATATGTGTTGGAAATGTAATGAACATGAAGGGACATTTCATTATGTTTGGTGGACATCTTAAGAAGTGAAAAAAAATATTGGATACAAATACTGTATATACATTGTTACAGAGAATTTTGAAGACTGACATTCAACTGAAGCCAAAAGTCTTTCTGCTGGGACTTCTGGATATACAGTTAGAAAAGGAGTATGGAACTCTGTTATACTATATGACTGCGGCAGTGAGACATTTATATGCACAATGATGGAAGGGCCCATTGTTACCAACAATGGAAGAATGCTGTTAAAACTAAGAGATGAGACGGCAAAATTGACAAGTTTAATCAAAGAAAAGTCATTGTTAACATTTGTTAAGGATTGGAAACCTCTAATAGATTTTTGCATGAAAAAGAAACAGAAGTAATGACATCTGGATTTGAGGACTGAATATAATGTTTGTTTATAGAAAGTGGCTTTCTTGGGTGTTATATTGGAGTGGATATTGTTTTATATAGCAAACAGATGAAGAATTGGAGGTCCCTTACCTTCTGAATTTATTTTTCTCCCTCTTTTAATCTCTTTTCTATTTCTCTCTTTTTCTTCCTTTATTCCTCCCCCCTTCTCTTTATTTATTTTTTAAATTAGAGATACACACAATGGAACCCTCCTATGTTCAAATGATAAAAAAATTACCCTGCAAATAGAAAACTAGCATGTCAATGAGAAGCATATTCCAGCCTTCTTACTGAAGTTTTAGTGTTCAATTTTTTGGGCAGGGATGGAGAACCTGCAGTCCTCCAGATGTTGTAGTACAGCTCCCATCAGCCCCAGCTCACATGGCCAATGGTGAAGAAGAAGAAGAGTTTGGATTTGATATCCTGCTTTATCACTACCCAAAGGAGTCTCAAAGTGGCTAACATTCTCCTTTCCCTTCCTCCCCCACAACAAACACTCTGTGAGGTGAGTGGGGCTGAGAGACTTCAGAGAAGTGTGACTAGCCCAAGGTCACCCAGCAGCTGCATGTGGAGGAGCGCAGACGCGAACCCAGTTCACCAGATTATGAGTCTACCACTCTTAACCACTACACCACACTGGTGAGGAACAATGGATGTTGTCCTACAACATCTGTGCCTCAAGGCTGAATAGCACTGGTTGAGACAAGCGATGGGGAACCAGTCGCCTTCTAGACATTGTTGGATTACAACTCCCAACAGCCCCAGCCCCAGTGGTAGCTGGGGTTCATTGGGACTGGTGATTCAAAAGGCAGGGAATCAGTGGAGCCTGAGCCGATGATTGGCTAAGAAGGCAGTTGACAGGCGCAGCCCTCCCCTGGACTAGACACAAATGAGAAGACAGGCAGTTGGGAGCTGATTAAGGGTAGACTGAGGTTGATGGGGCAGTGCCCCATTAGCACTGTTTACCTCCACTGCTCATACAGCATGGCCAAAAGTCAGAATTGATGGGAGCTGGCACCCACCGACATCTGGACGGCTATAGATTACAAGGCTGTACCAAAAATATTTATGGGAAATGTGAGCTTTGATGAGGGATTGGGAGATAGGTTTGAAAGCTTGGGGACAACAATAGTGGCTTGCTACATCAATATCAAAAATGTTCTCTCTGGAGTTTTGCCCAATTCTTCTTGGGCTGTTTCTGCTGCTACTTAATCAGCATGCACCCACGAACTCAATTCCTGCCTGCACCCTATTAGTAGGCACTCATTGCAGTGTGAGGGAGACGGTTCACTCCAGATATGGTGCAGAATATCAACTTGATATGATTATCCGTGTATCCAATAAACCTTTAAAGTGGAGTAGCAGAATATCTCAGAGAAGCAGAGAAAGAATTTCTGCCCCCCCCTTTCCTTTTGACAGAAGGATTATTTCTGAAAAGGTCAGGGTGTGAGGAACAATAAATAAATATCACTGAATGAAGCTATTTCCTCAGTGCACCTATGGAACTGACAGTTCCCTGGTCGAAGCTAGTAGAAAATTTCTGCCTCCAATATGTTGGGGTGAGAAGGGTTTGGGGAAGTGAGAGAAGGATCTTGCATTGCAGAAGATGGGAATTCCATAGATCTGACTTCCAAATGGCTAGTTCATGTATGAATGGCAGAAGGAGTGGAGGTCACATAGTGCCAGCATAAGGCCTCTACTGCTGATGTTGAAGGAGACCCCTTGCTGGGGGAGGGGGGAAGTGGACAAACACAGCAACAAACAGTTATCCCCAGTGATGTTCCTTTATTGCTATAGGGACACAAAAAGATTCATCCTACTGAGCCAATTGCCCTCCTTGGCTCAATATTCACTGTATTCACTGAAAAGCAGTGGCTCTCTATGATTTTAGATATGATCTCTCCCAGTCACACCTAGAGATGCCAGAATTTGAACCTGTAACCTGCTGCATGGAAAGCAGGTGCCCTTCTCAATGAGCTCACTATGCCCTATATCCCAGTTGACCCAAATTTTGATTTAAACTGATTTCTCAAAATTAATTCTACAACTAGATGAAGCAGAACTGCTAGCTCCAGGGTGGGGAACCTGTGGCTCATGGTTGGCAGAGATTGGGTGGGAAAGAGATAGGAGGACCTTCTGTTCCAGCCAGTGGTGGTAGTAAGAAGCAAAAGCAGTAGATGCCACTGCCAGCTTGTTCATTGACCTGCTAGCTATCAAGGAAAGGGTAGTTTATGTTGTCATTAAAATTCTCATAAGGACTAGAAACAATATTTGAAACGGGAAAAGCTGAGGGGTTTTTTTGGGAGGAGAGGATGGTCAGGATGGCATATTCTACATTTAAATAGGTTTTTGTAGCTTTGGTGTCATCGACCCCCCACCCCCTTCTTACCTGAGCTCACAGAAATCTGCTTTCAGCACAACAATCAAAGTGGAGAGAGCTGGTGGTGGGGGAGAAGCTTAAAAAAACCACCCCACTACCCAACCCAGTATTTTACATTTCAAATAACTTCTGGCATTTGCCTTATCTACTTGCACCAGAATGAAATGTGTCTTCGCTATTTGTAACAGAAGGAAGCCTCAGAGAACTTTCTGATAACAACAACAACAACAACAACAACAACAACAACAACAACAATCTACCAGCAGCATACAAATCAATATGGCTAACCTGATCCAAAATGCCCACCCACCCCACTCACACATGAAAACAAAGACCACCACAGCCAATCACAAATGAACAACCACACCCTAGGCCAACCCCAACCTCTCTCACCACCAAAGGAACACAAGTGAACAAAGAACCTGCACAAGCAACTGACATCAAACCCTACATCTATTAAGTAAAATAGAAAATCCACCCGACCCCCCCCCATCCTCCCACCCCGTCCCCCTTCCCCCCTTTTTCTTCCAATGTCTCAACAAATGAAACTGATTTGTAAAAATGTTACATGTAAAAAATAGAGAGAGAGATTGCACATACTTTTGTAAATAAAAATCTTTAATAAAATACTAAAATAAATAAAATATTAATAATAAATAATAATAATAATGTTTGTAAATTGAATTCTCTGATTTCTGATTACCACTCTGTCATGGGGAAATTATTCCATATTTCTCTTTTCTCGTGAGTCTTTTCTGAAAAGAGGGGAATGATCCTTACCTGAAAATACAATTTTAAAGATGTGCTCTTTGTCTCACGGTTCCTCTCACCTGCGCTTGGATTAGAGAAAATGCCTTTCTGGTTGGTCCCCAGGTTGCTGGACTAGCCAAATAGATATGTGGTCTAGGGTGCCAAGTTGAAAGAGAGGATAGGTCTCATACAGCTTTAATAGTGCTACATCACCAGTTGGGTTCACCCAATTAAGTTGATGGGCTTTTGATTCATGGCAGACATAGGGCAGTCACTGCCTTTCAGCCTAAACTACTTAACAGGGTTGTTGTGGAGATTAAATGAGGAAGGAAAGAACAAGGTAAGCCACTTTGAGCTCCTTGGAGAAAAAAAGAAGAATATAAATATGCTATTCAAGGCTGCATCAACAGCAGTATAGTGTTCAGGTCAATGGAAGTAATAGTCCCTCTCTATTCTGCCTTGGTCAGACCACACCTGGAATACTGTGTCCAATTCTGGGCACCACAATTTAAGAAGGATGTTGACAAGCTGGAATGTGTGCAGAGGAGGGCAACCAAGATATCAAGGTCTGGAAACCAAGCCTTATGAGGAACTTTGAGAATTGAGTATGTTTAGCCTGAAAGAGGAGACTGAGAAGAGATATGATAGCCATCTTCATATATCTAAAAGGCTGTCCCATGGAAGATGGAGCAAACGTGAATACAGTGGTACCTCGGGTTAAGTACTTAATTCGTTCCGGAGGTCCGTTCTTAACCTGAAGCGTACTTAACCTGAAGCACCACTTTAGCTAATGGGACCTCCTGCTGCCGCTGCGCCACCAGAGCACGATTTCTGTTCTTAAGCAGAGTTCTTACTTAACCTGAAGCGTACTTAACCCAAGGTACCACTGTATATGTGTTGCTGTTTTCTTTGTAAACATTGGTTGGCTGGAGAATTTAGAAAAATTGCAAAATTCAGAGATGTGTGAATTTTGGAAAACACCAATGAGGCAGGTTCACCTTTCAATACAAACTGAATCAAAATCCCACGACTCAATCAAAAAACAATGGGAGGATGACATAGGATATGAAATCAACCCCACCCAATGGACCAGAATGTGGTCTAAACCCCCTTTAAATCCATATCAACGAAAAGAAGAGAACTCACCCTAAAACTAACCTACAGGTGGTATCTAACACCAAGAAAATTAGCGCTAATATGCCCAGGAACCTCACCAAAATGCTGGAGAGGGTGCACCTCCACAGGCACATACTTCCACATGTGGTGGGAGTGCCCCAAAATCCAACTATTCTGGACAACAACCATACGAGAAATATGTAAGATAACCAAGCAAGTGCTAGAAATCACCCCAGAATTGGTCTTACTAAACATCTTCCAAGACAATAATGCCCACTTACACCACAAAGAACTCATAACCCATCTACTCTCAGCAGCCAGAAACATCATAACCAGACACTGGAAAGACCTGTCAGGAGTAAACATGGACCAATGGTACCAAGTAGTATGGGAAACAGCCCTACTAGAAAAACTAACCAGTAACCTGAACACGGGGACAAACAGAAGAAGACACCTTCACCCCAGTATGGTTCCCCTTCATCACACACACAGCCCAACAAGACAATGACAAAAATCTACTGACAGCATACAACTCATGGGCGTACCGAAGGGGGGGCAGGCGGGGGCAGCTGCCCCCCCTAGAAGCCAGCTGCCCCCCCCAGAAGCAAAAATGATCAGCGCCGGGCAAGAGGAGCCGCAGCCCGGGCTGCCCGGCGCATCCATTTAGGCTGAGGAAGAAGCGGGGCAGGAGGAGAGGAGCGGAGAAGAAGGAGGCTGCTGTCCCTGCCGCCCAAGTTCCTCCCTTTGCCCCCCCCTTGCCCAAGGCAGCTCCTGTCCCAGAGGCGGAGGAGGAGGACGGAGGAGGAGGACGCTCACAGCGGCGGGCTCCCTCAGCCTCCCGCTGTTCTGGGAATATTAACACGTTTGGAGGGCATGCCTGTTCCTGGCGTTGTGTTGTCTGTCATTCCTTCACCCCAAGTTTTAAAGTTACTTTACTGCTCTGAAGTTGGTGTTTCCCTCTGTCCCCCTTTTTCTGAGCTGTTTAAAATCCCTGCTTTTCTACTGCTAGCAAAAATATCTCCTGGGTTGGTGTTTCGCAGCATCCTTTTACCTGCCGCTAGCAATTACTGTTGTTCAGCCCCTCCCTGCCTTTTGCTGTGTTAAAACCACCAGGTCTCCTTGTTGTGGCTTCTCCCTGTTCCTTAGTTGCTGTTTTGCCCAGCAGCATTTAACCCTTTGTTTTCCATTTTCCTGCCTTCAAGTCTTTATCAAGTCTGCATTCAAGTCTGGTGACTTCTTTTTCAGTGTATCTGAAGAAGTGTGCATGCACACGAAAGCTCATACCAAGAACAAACTTAATTGGTCTCTAAGGTGCTACTGGAAGGAATTTTTTAATTTTTTTAATGAATTTCTCAATGCATTTAAAAATGTTACTTTCCTGGGAAGGATTTCCCAGGTGGGCTGGCGATGATAATAAATACTCATATTGTGAAAATAATAAAAGGTGGGCTGGCGATGATAATAAATACTCATATTGTGAAACTGTACAGCCGGAGACCATTTCAGGCAATTGCCAACTCATAGATCCTTTTGGACCTGGAAAAAGGCAAAACGGGTGGAACAGTGGCGGGGCAGGAACAAGGCATAACAGGGCAGAACGGGGTTTGCAAGATATAAAAACGACTTCAAAATTCCTGTCCATGAACCTCAGCATTGACCAAGATGCTACATAGTGACCTTCATAGGAATCTGTGGCTGAAGGGGCCAGAGAAGGGTTAAAAAGGCAATGCATTGGGGGAAACACCCCCCTCCCAACAACCTGGAATCAAAGAGGGAGGGGAAGGAGGGAAGTAAAGCTCCATCTCATCCCTCCCAGCCCAGGTCCATGCCAGGTGGGGGAAACAAGAGAAGACTAGATGAGCAAACTTGGCTCTGTTGGAAGAGGGTGCCAACCTCTGTCGCATCCCCCCTTGGCAGAGTGGAGCCCACTCCCCAGTCAGCCAGGTAGGGAAGGGGGAATTGGGTAAGGCGGGTAGAGGGGCAAATGGCCCTAAGGATGGCTGGAGTGCCCCCCCACCAGCTAGGCTGGGAATAACTGGTTGTTTCATTTTTTTCTAATTCCCAACATTCCAGCTATTTATTTAATCTGCAAATAAAGCAGGGGGCGGAGTCATAGCTCTGTGGCAGAGCATCTGCTTTGATGCAGAAGGTCCCAGGTTCAATCTTTGGCATCTCTAGTTAGGGCTGGGAAGTGGGAAAGACTCCTGAAGAGCCACTGCCAGTCAGTGTGGGCAATACTGAGCTAGATGGACCAAGAGTTTGATTTTGCATAATGTGGCTTCCAATGTATCTATGTCTTAAGGGGAGGGTCATCCCCTTAAGTGGTTAGAACACCTTGCACCCAAGTTTTCCTCCCTGGCATCTGCATGTACGGCTAAGAATCTCCCCTGCCTGAAACCCTGGAGAGCTGCTGCCAGTCAGTGTATGCAGTACTGAGCTAGATGGTTTGACTTGGGGAAAAGTACCTTTCCAGTAACACAGTCCATATTTGTTTGTTTGCTTGTTTTCTTTATTTACTACATTTATACTCCTCCATTTCCCCCAAGGTGTCCAAGGAAGTAAACATGATTTCTTTTCATCTTTGTAACAACTTTGCAAGGTTGAGAGAGGACAACTGGTCCAAGGTCATGCAATGAGCTTCTTGGCTGAGTGGGGATTTGAACCTGGGCCTCAGGTCCGACCTAGCCCAACATTCTTAACTGCTATACTTCCCTGGCTCTCTTATTTGCTTAATCCTATTTTTTTCATGCTCCTGCCAACCTAGCAGTTCGAAAACACGTCAAAGTTCAAGTAGTTAAATAGGTAAACAGTGTTTCTGTGCACTGCTCTGGTTCGCCAGAAGCGGCTTAGTCATGCTGGCCACATGACCCGGAAGCTGTCTGCGGACAAACACTGGCTCCCTCGGCCTATAGAGCGAGATGAGCGCCGCAACCCCATAGTCGCCATTGACTGGACTTAATCTGTCCAGGGGTCCTTTACCTTTTACCTTTTACTTCAAAAATACAAGGAAGACACTTAATTTTCCAGTAAGTGAGGAAGAAGAATGCCAAGCAAACTTGAGTAAATACTACTGGCTCACTTGGGCTTCCTATGGACAGAGGACTCCAAAAAGTTTGAGAAATTATGAAGCCAACCCTTGACAAATCTGTTTCCAAAATGTTTATGTAAACATCAGATACTGTAATTCTGGAATGAAGCTAGGATTACTTTTACTCATAAAACATATCAAGGTAGTCAACCATATCAACCAGGAATGGGTAACCTTTTCCATGAAGGGCCATTTCTCAGGGGTGGCATACTAGTGGTGGGCAGGACAGGTGCAAAAAATGGGTGGGGCCCCTCCTTTTCTGCCAGTTTAACAAGGGACACATGACCTGAGGAAATGAAATATTACTTTTATAGAGGGATAACTTAACCAGAGTTGTATCACTGGCCTACCTAGCTCCATAGTGTCTACACTGACTGACAACAGCCCTCTGGGATTTTTATGCAGTCCTATTCCAGCATACCTGGATATGTCAGGGACTGAACCAGGGACCTTCCGCATGTCAAGCAGATGTTCAGCTGCTGACGCCAGTTCTAGAGTAGACCACACATTTAAAGCACGTGACTTCCTCTAGAGAATCCTGGGAACTGTAGCTCTGTGAGTGGGAAGCTACAGTTTCCAGGATTCTCTGGGTGAAATCATGTGCTTTAAATGTGTGTTGAATGTATGATGTGGGAAATGGGAGGCGCCCTCCGGAGGGATCTTTGTACTCCGGCGCCGGATATGCTTAAGATGCCCCTGCACCTAACCTTACTACGCCTCTGGTTATTGCCCCCTGCATCACGGGAGTCCTGGGCCCATGTCATGCCACCCCGCCAGCCAAAAGGTCGACAACTCTGGGAAAACGGGGGGGGGGCGACCATGGCTTGCCCCCCCTAGTTTTGATCCTGGGTACGCCCCTGATACAACTCAATATGGCTAACCTGATCAAAAACACACCACACCACCCCACTCACACAGGAAACCAAAGACCACCACAGCCAACCACAAATGAACAATCACACCCTACGCCAATCCCGACCTCTCTCACGCCAAAGAAACACAAGCGAACAACAGAGAACCTACACAATCAACGCTGACACCAAACCCTACATATATTAAGGAAAATAGAAACATTGTCACCCCACCTCACCCATCCCCCATCCCACCCACCTCTTTCCCCCTTCTCTCCCTAATGTCTCAACAACCAAAACTGATTTGTAAAAATGTTACATGGGGGAAAAAAAGAGAGACATTGCACACACTTTTGTAAATCAAGAAAATATTTAATAACAAACAAACAAACATGATTATGCAAAAAAGAAAAAAAATCTCTCTCATTCCTGATGTAGAGGTGCCTCTGCTCAGATCAAGACAGTGCTTGCATTACCTCACTTTGCAGTGTACCCAACTGCCTAGTAAGAAAAGTAAAAAGGAAGTGTGTATGTGTTTTAAGCAAGGAAAGGGGTAAAAGGCCACTGTGCCATTCTCTAACAATGACCCCTGGAAGAATTCCTTTCTTAGTCATTCTGGCTATTCATAGGCAAGGAAGTGTTTGTTTGTTTTTACATGTAGGGAAGCAGCAACCTTTGTATTCTTTAAAAAAACAAAAAACAAAAAAACCCCACACCTCTCCTTTGCACAAACCTTCTCATTTGCTTGCAGGCATACTGATGAATTTAAACAAGATTATTACTCCCACAACCTTGATTCCAATACATTTGACTTTTAGCTTAAGCTCCAAAATATTTGGAGGTCTTTAGAGCAATAATGAGACTATTTTCTTTAGCCACACGCTAAAACAAATTGTAGACACTCAGAATAAATCTCTCTCCAGAAAGATAGGCAAATATTGAAATGCATAATGAAAGGGGAAGTCAGCAGGCAGAGGGAAAGTGGGGGGCAACAAGGCGAGGGTGTGTGTGTGTGTGTGTGTGTGTGTGTGACAACACAACTATTTTAAATCCTTAAATTACTTTACTTCTTCTCATTAGTAAATATGTTAGTTAGTGCCACTGAACAAACCATCTCTGCTGCAGGGCGCTCTCTCTCTCTCTCTCTGTCTCTCCCCTCTCATTAGACATCTCCCCACCACGCCTGTTCTTTAACTGGTCATAAATCCAATTTCTTTTCATTTAAAAACTAGATAGGGAAATGATGAGGCAAACTAGGGTATGAAATCTCTCTTGTAACGACCTGGTTCTTTCTGATGGTGGGAAAGAGCTAGAGGAGGACATTCAGTGATTGATCCTTGTGGGTCAGCATTGGGGTCAAATTTCCACCCAGCCAGCCTTTGTCTCTAGGTAGTTCAGCCATATTTCCAGATGAGACTTCAAGTCAATAAATCAGTGGAAGATGAACCACTAGCATGAGTGGGACACTCCCCCTCCAACTTCAGTCGGTCCTCAGCCAGCCTCCACTTGCCTCCTTTTTTATTTACAACCAGCCCACAGGGTGTCACTGGTTGTCAGCTTTCTCCTCTCCTCTCAGTGTTGCCCTTACAGAACTCGGCAGGGAGGAAGATGGGGAGAAAATTAGAAGTAGTTGGCTCTGCTTGCCATTAGCAAATTTAGAATTAATTAGTGCAATTTAAATAAAAGTGCAATGCAGCTCACCATAGCTGGGAAGCCTGCTATCAGGTGACCTGCTTGCCTGCTCATCCTGCTATATGTCAGATGCTGACTATACATGGAGAACTTCAAGGTCCAATGATTCTTTATCTTCAAACTGGACTTTCAAAGAGAGGAGGAAAGAAAAAAAAGTAGAATCATACAGGGCCATCCTAACAGGAAGTAAGATGAGATTTGGTTGAAAGCATGATGGTGGCCAACAACACTTAGATTTAAAGCAGAGGTGGGAAATTTCACACTCAGGAGCCAAAAGCAACTCTTTAAGTGCTTCTATCCATTCCTCAGGACTCTCCCCAGTCCATGACTCCTCCCCAGACCACACCCTCTTCCCCGCACCCAGAGGAGGGTAGAGGAGTCAGGGTCTTAAGGATAAAGGGCAGGTGGAAGAGGTGGGGGGCTGGATGGCTTTGGGTGCATTGTGTGGATGCAGCATACCAATCCAAATTAATATGACACCATAAAGTCAGGTTCTGTAATAACCATTTTCCTATCTGCCATTTCCCCCTTCCACCTGAATAACAAATGAAAGTAAATTGACTGCATTAATTATTTTCCCACTGGGATGCAGAAATGAGAGGGATGAACGGGGAAAGAGCTCCTGGGGCTGCCCCTGCAGACGGTGCTTGTACGACACATCTGTGAATTTAGAGGGCAGAGTGACCGTCTCTCAGAGGGCCTTGTGCAGGTGGCAGAAATTTTATGGAGAAGCCGACACACTGCCAAGTATGAACAGATGGCTTGAGTCACTGGTTATTTATTCCTGTAATTAGTAGCAAGCTGTGATCTTGGGGCTAAAAGATATTGTTAATTCCTGTACAACGCTTCTTGTCATAGTTGGGAGATGGAGATACTTGGAAGCCTGGGAAGAGGTGGGCCCTTGCAGGGATGGATGGCAGGCCCACTAATTCAAGCTAGCAGTTAGCCCCCAGCTACACAATGCTTCTAAAGCAGTATCATGTGACTATAAACAGTCCTGGATTTCCCCAAAGGGTCATGGATGTCAGAAGCCACATGGAGAGGCCATGGAGTGGATGGTCAGATCCTGAGGACGAGTGGCAGGGGGTTAGGGAGTTGGAGTGAGGCAACCCAAGGGAGGATCATAGTAGAATGGACGAGTCAAAACTAGGGTCCCAAGAAACATCCGAGCTGGGAGAGGGGGGCAGTATTCAAGGGAGTCAGGAGCTGGATACCAGGAAGGGTCAAAGTGGGTCCCTTCTCCTCCTGTCAATAAGGAACTTCCTCCTTCTGGGGAACTGCCTGATGGTTAGTTGGATTCTGAGCTAGCAAATACTCCACCTCTGTCTCTAATGACATGAAGATACCAGTGCAAAGAAACCTCAGAGGTCCAACTCACTTACAGGAGTGCCCATTTGCTTGCCCAGTCCTGAGATGCCCATGCCCACCCTATTCTCCCAAAGGAAGTGGCAGGGGCATGCCACTTGTTGGATAAATGTATCAGTTTTCTCTCAGCCATGTAGTTCACCTGCTGAACCTTTAACCCTCTCCTAGCCTATGTACCACTATATCCACACAGTAAAGATTTTGACAGAAACTAAAACCTGCGCTTGATATATTTATCCATCAGTGAGGGTCAGCACACTGGGAGCTGTATTTTGCTAAGTGTGCTGCAAACTGTTAGGAGACCCCTGGGAATTGTAGCTCTGTGAGGGGACTAGGGGGTCTCCTAATGAATCTCAGCATTTTTAACAAACTATGTCCAAGACTAATGGTACAGTGGTACCTCTGGTTACATACTTAATTCGTTCCGGAGGTCCATTCTTAACCTGAAACTGTTCTTAACCTGAAGCACCACTTTAGCTAATGGGGCCTCCCGCTGCTGCGCCGCCAGAGCACAATTTCTGTTCTTATCCTGAAGCAAAGTTCTTAACCTGAAGCGTTATTTCTGGGTTAGCGGAGTATGTAACCTGAAGCGTCTGTAACCTGAAGTGTCTGTAACACGAGGTACCACTGTATAGTATAATAGTATGAAGGGATTTTAAACGTATCATGCACAATACAATGCTTGCTATTCCTGCTCAGTTCCAGTTTGCACTGACCTCACTTTTCCTATATTGAGCATGTCCTCTTAATCATGCCCACATTTCGTTGGATGTCAGGACTAGACCCCACTCTCCCATCCATTCTGAACAGAGGAGCTGCTAGGAGACTCTCTCTGCGAGTGAATAAAGTGGTGGCTGAGTAGGTGCCCTTTCCCATTTGTGTGGGACTGATGGAAAACCTGCCTCCACTATATTGAGGTTCTCTTCTGTTTGGTTTTTGTTTTTGTTTTAATGAAAAACTATTTTACATGAGGCAGCCATTTTTGTTATACAACATTCCAATGGTGCCTACAACAATTTCTCAACATTCCAGATGTACCCAGAAGCCTAAAAGGGCTGGCACCCCTTGCCCTAGTGCTTCTCAGGTGCAAGTGCTAGCCTATTCCCACCGTCTTCTACAATAGGTTTTTACTTGGGGAGAGTAGGATATTATTATTTTTAATCTAGCATAAAAATTACAAATAATAGCCACCCCTTATTTGAGCAGCTCCTATAAGAATAAGAGGCTGTGTTAACAGTGCACATGCATACCCAAAATCACATGTGAAAGAACCCGCACATGACAGAATATCAGGCAAGAAGCTTCACGTGACAGAAGATCAGGCAAGCCAAGGTGGGAAATAAGATTGTGGGGCTATCCTTGTAGGCTGTACAGAACATCCTGGGCATGTAAAACCAGGTAGCTGTCACGAAGGGTAGGCTTGCTTATGGTTATGTTTCCAACTCATGCATGTGTTTGCATCTCTGCAGCAGCTACACCAGGGGTATGTATCCTTTTTATCAGCCTGAGGGACACATTCTCTTCTGGGTAATGCTTCAGAGACAACATGTGAGTGGAGTCAGAAGCAAAGGTGGACAGAACAACTAGCATAACTTTTGCTTTTTGTACAGTTGACTAGTATTTACACACACATGTACCCTTCTCTCTCCTCCATTCAGACATTATGAGAGCTGAATGAATTGTTCCAGCCAGGTAAAAGCACTCCAAGTATGAATCAGAGCTAGTATGGGATGTGACTGGGGAGGATGTGTGGCTGGGAAGAGTTATGGTGACCAGATAAAGAGTCCTGGAAGGTTGCATTCAACCCCCAGAAGTTCCCACCCCTCATCTGTACAGTCTTGCTTTCCAATGCTTTTCTCACTGGAGTTGCTCTGGATCGGGCTACTTCCAGGAGGCATAAGACAGCGTGCAAATGTGCTCTTAATAATGCAGTGCCAATTTGACCAAGATTGGGTGGTTGCCTTGGCAAGGTGAAAAGCAAGCAGCTTCTTTCTGTCAAGTTTCTTTGTGGAGCTAAAGTTAGCAAGCCTGATGTATGGGCTTCAACTCTGGACCTTAATTGTGGCACATGCTGCCCCATGTTAACGAGAGGGAAGGGGAGATGGGGAAGGAGAAGGAATGGGGCCCTCTATAATGCCCTGCTCCTTGTTTCTATGAATTATTTATACATCTGTTTTTCTCTTGTCTTATACAATGGTGATATTATGCAGCATCAAACTTCATAATGAGAGCCACTGAGACCGTCTATAACCACCATTACCAAGAGTAGTTTCTTTAGAGGAAATTTAGATTAGGACACGTGGCTTCGTGTGGTGAGGAGAGGCTGGCATGCTGAGAAATCTTGACTTTCTTGAGTGATTATGATAGTGCAGGGCTAGGGAAAATTTTTTAGCCTGAGAGTCACATTCCCATCTGAGCAACCTTCCAGTGTAGTTGGAAGCAGGGAAGAAAACACAGATTCCCTTCTCCTCACAACTGTACATGCTTTTAAAATTCCTAATTCGTCCCTGAATGGATTCAGTGCTGGGTGCTGGTCATGTGTTCCTCTGGTTAGAGGAGTGTTCACAGACCTACAAAATAGCAAGCAACATTGTCCAGATATAAATCTCAGTATTTTAGTTAGTTGTCTGTTCAATGGAGACTGGTCCACTGAAGGGAATTGATTCCTCAGATACCATTGAATAACAGCACCCATCATCCCTGACATTGGTCATGCTGGCTGGGGCTGATGAGAGTTATTATCCAAACAGAAACAGAGAGCCACAGCTTCTCTGTCTCTGACATAAAGTTTGTTACCCACACCAACTCTTTATTGGCTGTTCACCTCTGCCTGGGATTTCTTTCTTGGAGAACCAGCAGCCCAAAATGTGTGCGTCCAAAGACAATTGATTCCCATCAATGCATTGAGATGGTCTTAATGGTCTTTAAAGCTGCAGCTGGGGGGGGGTGTCACTTCTCTTTCTAGGGTATCTCTTCATTTGTCTCATTGTCCCTTCCATCTTTTCTCCTCATCTCTGTCTCTCCCCACCCCTCCTTCCCTCTCCAGATCCTTATTACGCAGGTTGATTTTCTGTTGCTTGCCTTGGTGTGTAAGTGAGACTGTACTGTAAGTGAAGTTAAAGGTATTTCCTGGGTGGGATATTTAATCATTTGAATCCTTGATAGGAGTGTATTATTACTACTACTACTACTACTACTACTACTACTTTCATTAGCTATAAATCTCCAATCTATGTAATTTCCTATCTCAGCAAGGAGAGAATTAACCCAGGAAATGTTTGTGTGTGTCTGGAAAGGGGAAAAGAAAGGGGGGGCTGCTTGATCACTCAGCAAGGCAAAAGAAGAAAAGAGAGGAAACTTCAAAGGGTGACGCCATTCCATCTCTAGGGGTTTTATTTACTCTTTCTGTCTCCATTCAGAAATGAGTGTTGGGGTTGGCGTTGGGGTACTGTTGGGAAAAGATATCAGTGTTGCACTTCAAGAGAAGCATGCCTGACTCTAAAAGGCCACTTAACTTCATCCTCTCATTACCATCACCACCACCACTAACAGGAAACACAATTCTCCAAGTGCCAATCCTTATGCAGCCAACAAAACACCATCTATCCATAAAAGTGAGCTATCACCAGGTCAGGAGCACCCCAAGATTTGATGATGTACACACATGAAGGGGGAAGAGGAGGAGACCCTCAGGAGGAAAACATGAGCAGCTGAAATGGAACAGTAGGAGAGAGAAGAATGCAATGGAGTATGATGTAAGAGGGGATGGTTTTATTTGTAATCCACAAGCCATTGAAAGAGATTAGCCTTAGGTCTGATCTAGCAGGACTCCTTTTACGCTCCCAGTAGTAATTTTTGCATTTATTTGTTCATTTATACATGAATGCATTCATTTATACCCCACCTTTCCTCAGGAGGTCAATGTGGCATATATCAGGGCTGTGCATTTCGTACCTGCGCTTCACTGTAAGGACACAGGGAAGGTACAAAAATATAAAAATGCAAAACTAAAATTAGTTAGAACAGTTTTAAATCAGAAGACTAGGGAGGGATATCTCTCTTCCAAGGCAAGGGGGCAAAGGCAGTCTTCAGCATATGATGAAAGTTGTATAATGAAGGCGCCAGACACACATCTGTGAGTTGAGCATCCCACTGCTTAGGGGCTTCCACAGAAAATGGCCTCTCCCAGGCTTCCACTTCCCAAAAAACTTTGGAGGGTGCTGAACTACAAAAAGAATCCCCTCTACTAATATTAACTTCTGGATAGGTCTATATGAAAGGAGGCAGTCTGTCAGCTATTTGGGACATAATGTAAATGCATTTTTTCTTGTGTATGGAATACGATCACTAAGCTTTCCTGGAGATGCTTTTACTAAGTGAAACAGCCTGGCAATCATGAAACTGGCATTGCAGTCTAGACTATTTGCTGGAAGAAGGGAGGAGGCATCTACTTTGAACTTCCTTTTGTCTAGTTTTTTGTTTGTTTGTTTTTAAGTTGATTGGTGCCTTTGAAGCATCATATCTTGTCGTTGTCCCCCCTCCCCCCGCCCCAGCTACATTGACAGCAGAAGAAAATGTGCTTCAAGAAATGAAATTCCTTTATTTCGACATCAGAAGTAAACAAGATGTCAGCGGTTTCATGAAATGGAGAAAGAATGGAGACAAGAAGGGAAACAATGAAGAGAGAGGAATGATGGAGGAGCGCAGGAGATTGTATTTTCAAAGAAACAGTGACAACAGAAGCAAGGAAGGTTGAATTCTGAAGGCAGAGTAGAAGACTTAGAGATGTCAAGAACATTCAAGCACCCCCAAAGACAGTCATAAAATTGGTAGGGTTTATTGACTTCACCCAATTCTCTCCTCAGAATGATATAAAATGCCCTAGCTGATGGGATATTTGATCCTCTTTGAGGGGGTTGCAGATTCTATGCTAACCATGTTTGGGTTCTCAAAACTTGCTAGGGCCTTCTCCTAGCTTCCCGTTACTCTGAACAGAGCCAGTGCTATCTGTGCTCTCTCTCCCCATAGACTGGTTTACTAAGGTGCACCTTGTTAAATCCCCTTCGTGCCTTTGATGTAACTAATGCTCAAAAACCCCATTTAGAGGGAGGATGGGCTTTAAAATACACACAGTAAAAGAGATTAAGCCCTACGTCTGATAGAGTTGGGGTACTGTTATGCACTTAGCAGTCATTCTTTCAATCCATCCATTAATCCATTTATATACCACCTTCCTTTGGGATACATGGAAGACTGTATAGTGTGATGAACAGGGAGGGCAAGAACTATGAATATTAGGGCTGTGACCCAGATTCAATTAAAGCTTGATTTCCAAACTGAATCAAGCTGATTAAAGGGGATCTTGTAGGAATGTTGAGGAAGATTAGTAAAGGTAAAGGGACCCCTGACCATCAGGTTCAGTCGTGTCCGACTCTGGGGTTGCGGTGCTCATCTCGCTCTATAGGCCGAGGGAGCCGGCGTTTGTCCGCAGACAGCTTCCGGGTCATGTGGCCAGCATGACAAAGCTGCTTCTGGCGAACCAGAGCAGCGCACGGAAATGCTGTTTACCTTCCCGCTGGAGCGGTCCCTATTTATCTACTTGCACTTGACGTGCTTTCGAACTGCTAGGTGGGCAGGAGCTGGGACCGAGCAACGGGAGCTCACCCCATCGCGGGGATTCGAACCGCCGACCTTCTGATCAGCAAGCCCTAGACTGTGGTTTAACCTATATAATCCTTCTTCACTCATGTTAGTAAGCATATAGAGCAGAGCACATTCCTTGCAGCAAATAGTACAGTGGTACCTTGGGTTAAGTACTTAATTCGTTCCGGAGGTCCGTTCTTAACCTGAAGCGTACTTAACCTGAAGCACCACTTTAGCTAATGGGACCTCCTGCTGCCGCTGCGCCGCCAGAGCACGATTTCTGTTCTTAAGCGGAGTTCTTAACCTGAAGCATACTTAACCTGAAGCATACTTAACCCGAGGTGCCACTGTAGTAGGAAGCTGTTGATGGCTGGTGTCAACCTTTTAATTAAGCAATCCGGGATTCTTCCTGGTAATTTCCCTTTTATTTCCTGCTTAAAATAAGAAATAGCAATCTTTTTAAAAATGAGGATATAGTTTACTCAGTTAGTTCACATTCAGTAGCAATCTGATGGTAGGCTTTAGTTGCAGTTGCAGTTTCATTTGTAGGATAAAATGCAGAGAAGTAAACTTAGTCTCAGACTTACCTCATGGGCCTACATCCTTTGTTATGGATGAGGCTGCATATGAACAGCAGGATCAATATATCCAAAGGGAGCAAGAGAGGAAGAGAGGAAGATGACTGTGTGCCCAACCCTTTTATTAGGGCTTTACTTGTGTCATGCCCATCTACCTGGTCACACTCAGGGGGAGGTGGATCCCAACAGGTCTGACAGGAAGTTTGGAGCCACATTCCTCTGTGTGTCCATTGTAGGGAAACAGGGAATGTTGGACTTGACTGCTCTATGTTAGGGTTGCCATATTTGTATTAGGGAAGGGCCTAACTCAGTGGTGGAGCAGCTGCTTTGAGTGCAGAAGGCCCCAGGTTCAATTCACAGAATCTCCGGGCAGAGCTAGGGATGTCCCATGTCTGAAATCATGGGGTGCTACTGCCAATTAGTGCAGAAAATATTGGGGTATATGAAAATAGTCTGACGGTATTTGGCACCTCTATATGTTCAGTCAGTCCTTTATTCAGAACCATGAGGATCAGAATCTTAGTTAGGGGAGCAGCGATGGCTCAGTGGTGGAGTGTTTGTTTTGCAAGAATAAGGTCTCAGGTTCCATCCCTGGCATCTTAAAGTAGGGCTGGCTGTGTCCCCTGCTTGTAACACTGGAGAGCTACTGCCAGTCAGTGCAGGCAATACAAAGCTAGATGGACCAGTGGTCTGACTTCGTATAAAGCAGCTTCCTATGTTCTAGCCTTTGTTGCCCAAGCCATGGCGTATACCAATATCTCCTAAAAGAATTCCATGGCACCCAGAAGGAATGGAATTTGTTCCCAATCACATCAAGCACTGGTAGGGAGTTTATGCAACTGGGTAGATCTGCACAGAAGTAGACAATCCATCAATGTCAGCAAGCAGTAGCGGAGAAGGAGAGAAAGGGGGGTGTTTGCAAGGGATACTCGTGGTGCGGGGAGATTCTCACAGCTGTTCCGCTCTCAGTGTAAATATGGACAGCCCCATTCATCATGAGCTTCCCTTCTTCAGCACACATCCAGGAGAAAAGGACTGGATGATTTACTGCTTGCAGCTAGAGTGTCCGGAGCTTTTTCTCAGAAACGGTAGCATTTAAAACAGTGGAATATATATAATGAGGGGAGTGGTTAGAGGCAGGCACTGACTGGTGTTATGACTTGCAGGCAGTACTAGATGTCATTTATTTATTGAAGCCATTTGCACGCATATTTCTACCCTTGAGATCCATGAGATTGCTTAAACATGATGTAAAAGCATACGCAATTAAAAACAAAACCCTAAACAAACATTATCATAAAATTGACCCCCAGTTGTTGAATTGGCAACAAAGGGATAAATTCCACTGGTGTAGCCACATCTGGATGATGTGGCTTACTGAGCTTAGTCCTGTTTATTGTGGTCCAGGGAGAATGCTAACAAAACTGGAAAGGACTCAGGAGTGGAAGCGTTATGAAAAGGCTAGTCAGAAACAGATACCAGTATGTTTTGTCTAGAGATGGAGAGAGGATGTGATGGCTTGCAAATATTTAACAAGAGCTGAAAAGTAAGGCTTTGTGGCTGAAAGCAGATATGACATTGGAGGTATGTCTCAGTGCAATACACACACACACACACACACACACACACACACAATGAGTCACCAGCTGCTTGGGGACACTGGACTGACCCATTCAGATTTCGAAGTTTCAATGGATTTCATCCATTGGGTTATGTTCATTGCTAATCCTATTCAGAGTATACTCACTAAAGATAATGGAGATGACTAACTTGGGTCCATTGATTTTGACTGGTCTACTCTTAACTTTTTTTTTTTATTAAAGATTTTCTTGATTTACAAAGTATGTGCAATGTCTCTCTCTCGTATTTTTTCCATGTAACATTTTTACAAATCAGTTTCATTTGTTGAGACATTAGGAAGAAAAGGGGGAAAGAGGTGGAGGGGGGGGATGGGTGGGGGTGGGGTCAGGTGACGATGTTTCTATTTTACTTAATATATGTAGGGTTTGATGTCAGCGTTGCTTCTGCAGGTTCTCTGCTGTTCACTTCTGTTCCTTTTGTGGTGAGAGAGGTTGGGGTTGGCCTAGGGTGTGGTGGTTCCTTTTGAGTAACACCTACTTGATGCATACAAAGTACTGGTGAAGGAGTTGAGGCACAGCCCACCTCATTTTATCTTGTTGCTATCCTGTTGTCTAAACCAGAGGTCAGAAACCTCAGGTCCGGAGCCTGAATGACTCATTTCTACCTGGCCCTCAAAATTCCCCCCTAGCTGAACCCTTCCCATAAACCACACCCTATACTGGTCCGAGTGCTTTTGCCTGGTTGGAATGCATCCTTCAACTCTGATAAATGCCTCTTGCTTACCTGGATGGAAGATAAAGATAGCTGTGTTGTATAAAAACCAGCCTACTCTACAAATATTATATGGTCATTTGTTGCTTTGCCCAGTTTTGCCTCTGGCCTCACCCACAACTGATTCACAACCCTTGAAAGGTTGCCCAGAATTGAATGTGGCCCTTTGGTTGAAAAATGGTTCCCACCCCTGGCCCAAGTTTCCCTAAATCTGTGGGGTCCTCATCACTGTAGCTTTTGTTCATCCTGAAATCACTCAGCTTGCAAGACTTGCTTGGCCTGTGCTAATAATGACCTTGATACAGGACCAAGGACAGTGTCTGTCTGTAACAGCATAAAGGTGAAGGAGGTTAATTAACTGGGAGGGAGGGAAAAGAAGCTGCCATGTACTCACGCATAACACCCCTTCTCATATGCAGATACTTGGAAGACTGACACACCTTTTACTTGGTTTAGCACACCCCGGAGTTCCCATCTTACTTGACAGCTCTCTCCTTTCTCCCTCCTCTGTGCTACTCTTGAGTCATTTCACTGGTACTTTGCCTGCCTTCATTTCTGGCAAAGTGTCATGTGGAAAATAACGGTCTCAAAACACATCTGATGTTTTATGAATAAGACGAAGAAATTTTTCCATGCTGTTCTGCACATAGTGAATGTCAATGCCAATAATGCATAGGGAAGTATGGAACATGGTAGCCTTGTAACCTTCTTCACCAAGGCAAAATTGGTATAGTTTGTGTAGACAGAACTGGGAAAGGTATGTAGGAACTTGCTTTACAGTGAGTCAGACCATTGGTCAATCTAGCTCAATGTTATGTACATTGGCAGAAGGTCTCCAGGGTTTCAGGCAGGGGTCTCTTTGAGCACTATCTGGAGATGTCGGGGACTGAACCTGGGATCTTAAGCATGCATAACAGATGCTGTACCACTGAACTACAACTTTTCCCACAGATTGAAAGGGAGGAGATTAGCAATTAAGTTGGAACATAGTGAGGGGGTGCAGGTGAAGAAAGTCTGCTCCATTGGAACCATTCCTTCCCTCACAGGTGCATTTCCCAAAATTTCCAAATCTCAGAAGCACCTCAAACCACTTTGGAGCTGCCTTCAGTTCGGGGCATTTCATATGGATCCTGATTCACTTTGGACAAACCCCAAATATTTCCGAAGCAGTCTTCTTCAGCTTGCTGCTTTTAAAGGTATTAGACAATTTCACTGAGCAGGGATAGTGGCAGTCTTAGGAAGGGATGGTGCCAATGATGGGCTACCCAATAGTTCCCTTTCCAACCAGGTGGGTGCCCAACCTGCTCAACTGCTGGCACCAGGACAGTAATTGAGAATAGAAAAGATTTATCAACAAATAATAGCCAATAACATACTTTAAATAGAATCAACATGTTTATACACATGTCCTGAAGTTCTGGATGTGTAACTGGGAGAAAGGGACAGTTGCAGAAGGTGACTGTTTTCATGCATGCACACGAAAGCTCATACCAAGAACAAACTCAGTTGGTCTCTAAGGTGCTACTGGAAAGAATTTTTGATTTTGTTTTGTTCATGTCACTCTGTGCACTTCACACAAGGATCTGGCTATGTACAGTAGGACAGGATACTGGGCTATAGAGACCTTGGGCCTGACTCCAAGGGGTTCTTATTATCATTTGAAGCAATTTTATGCTGCTCTTTACCTGAAGAAGTCTCCTAGATTGGTTTGGAATAAGGCTGCCCCTGTTCCCAGGCTTAAAATCTGTTTTATATTTATTTTCAGTATGACTCAAAAGGGAAACAAATTGGGAAGGAGGATAAGAAAAAGCAAGCCCAGGCACTAGTTCACAGTTACAAAGTCCTTAGAATGACCAACTAAACAGAAAAAGTTGGAGGGGAGCAGCTAAAGTTTGTTAATCCTTCAGCAGAGCCGATGGAGTAGCACTGCCCTCCTTCTTTCCCTCTAGTGAGATTTGATAGGATGACAATTGCTGAATAATAGTTGAGGGAGAGGGAAAGTGTGATGGTGAAGATTTCAGCAAAGCGGTTCACTTTCTATATGTGAGAATGTGATGCTAATGTCCACAACCAAGATGAAGGTCTACCAGGCTTGTGTGTTGAGCACTCTGCTTTATGGAGCAGGTGGTGCTGTGGTCTAAACCACCGAGCCTCTTGGGCATGCTGATCAGAAGGTCAGCAGTTCGAATCTGCACAATGGGGTGAGCTCCCGTTGCTCTGTCCCAGCTTCTGCCAATCTAGCAGTTTGAAAGCATATCAGTACAAGCACATAAATAGGCACCTCTGCAGCAGGAAGGTAAATGGTGTTTCTTTGTGCTCTGGCTTCTGTCACGGTGTTTCCGTGCACCGGAAGCAGTTTAGTCCTGCTGGTCACATGATCTGGAAAGCTGTCTGTGGACAAACGCCAGGTCCCTCGGCCTGAAAGCGAGATCAGCGCCGCACCCCATAGTTGCCTTTGACTGGACTTAACCATCCAGAGATCCCTTACCTTTACTTTTTATGGAAGTGTTGTGGAAAACTAATAACTACCAGGTACAATGTCTCAATGCCTTCCACATGTGCTGTATCAGGAGGATTTGGGGTATCACATGGCAGGACAGAGTTTCAAGCAAAGCTCACCTTCCCAGCATGTTCACACTCTTCTCTCAGTGGTGTTTATGCTGGCTTGGTCATGTCCACAGAATGGAAGATGGCAGGATCCCTGGGGATGTGCTCTACAGGGAGCTGGCTTCAGGCACCAGCCCCATTGGCGGATCAACTCTGTGTTACAGAGATGTCTGCAAACATGAAATGAAGGCTGGCAACATTAACCCCACCATGTGGGAATACCTTGCAGAAGACTGCAGTGCCTGGAGAAAGTCAGGAGATATATCCACAGCAGTTACCAGAAGAGGTAATCACTGGGAGGGGCACGGAGAGAAGAAGCACCATGGTGCATCTGCAGCAGCACAACTGGACACCTTCATCTGACCCAGCTTCAACAAAACATGTCTCTCCCGCATCAGCCTCTACAGCCACAGGAGACACTGCAACTTTCCAACACTTTAACTTCACCCCCCCAAAAGGTGCACCCCTCCATTGTCTCCTGAGGCAGATGGATGCCAACAACCTTCCTTCCTTCCTCTCCCTCTGTGGCAGCCTGCTGGATGGGCTTCTGTTTCATGACACTTAAGGGAAAGTCTGGTGGTGATGGCTTTTTGGGAGAGCAAATAGAGTTGCCCTGCTGCCCTTTTCTGCTTAAGAATGACTGCTTCTTGATAATGACAGGCTTTTTTATTCTTAAGTTGCATGCATTTCCCCCTCCCATCCACACAGCAATCAGTTGTCCTCTCTTAGCTGGGCCCTATTACTATTATTCATCAATCTTCTCTAATAACTAGCAAGTGCTACTTCAGAGCTGCTCTGGTTTATTTATATGGGAAACACACACAAACATAGTTTATTATTTTTTTAAAAAAGATCATTCACTTTCCATCTCTGTTCACTAACTGCCACTCACATATTGGGAGGAACTCTAAAATTATTTCATCCCGGGCATCAACTCTGTTTTGAGGAATGATTTCTTCACTTGCTGTTGTATGTGACTGCAGCAACAAATCTAGATACAGATTGTTGTATATGTTTACAGTTATGTAATCAAATTATTTCTTTGTCATTTCTTTATCTATTTATAATATTTATATAAAGTTATCAACTCTGTTTTGAGGAATGATTTCTTCACTTGCTGTTGTATGTGACTGCAGCAACAAATCTAGATACAGATTGTTGTATATGTTTACAGTTATGTAATCAAATTATTTCTTTGTCATTTCTTTATCTATTTATAATATTTATATAAAGTTATGGAGAGGATGAAGAATATGGTCTGAAGCTCAACATCAAAAAAACTAAGATCATGGCCACTGGTCCATCACCTCCTGGCAAATAGAAGGGGAAGAAATGGAGGCAGTGAGAGATTTTACTTTCTTGGGTTCCATGATCACTGCAGATGGTGACAGCAGTCACGAAATTAAAGACGCCTGCTTCTTGGGAGAAAACCTAGACAGCATCTTAAAAAGCAGAGACATCACCTTGCCGACAAAGGTCTGTATAGTTAAAGCTATGGTTTTCCCAGTAGTGATGTATGGAAGTGAGAGCTGGACCATAAAGAAGGCTGATCGCCAAAGAATTGATGCTTTTGAATTATGGTGCTGGAGGAGACTCTTGAGAGTCCCATGGACTGCAAGAAGATCAAACCTATCCATTCTTAAGGAAATCAGGCTGAGTGCTCACTGGAAGGAAGAGAGAAGCTGAGGCTCCAATACTTTGGCCACCTCATGAGAGAAGACTCCCTGGAAAAGACCTGAGTTGGGAAAGATGGAGGGCACAAGGAGAAGGGATGACAGAGGACGAGGACAGTGTGGAGTTCTTGAAGCTACCAACATGAGTCTGACCAAACTGCGGGAGGCAGTGGAAGACAGGAGTGCCTGGCGTGCTCTGGTCCATGGGGTCATAAAGAGTCGGACACGACTAAATGACTAAACAACAACATGGCTCTTAGGTCAGCTTGGCAGTGCTTCAGTTCACCATAAATGAATTGTGAAGGGATACAGCTTAAATAGCCCCAAGATGCAGTGTGACTACGACAAAGGAATTTGTGCATAAACTTGTTCAGGACACATATGTGAGAATAGCATATGTTAATGTTTAAATAAGGCATCTGAAGCCAATGACGGGCTGGCCCATTTCCCCTGGAAATCCGGATCACAGCCAGAAAAACAGCTTTCGAAATGACATTCCCTCTGCAGATTTCACACACACCTCTCTGGGTTTCAGCCCAAAAAGTCTTTGAGGTCTCAACCTCTACAAAGCAGAAGGGAACTTGTCAATGGAGAAGAACTGTCAACTGTTTGTTTATTCTAATTCAGCTCTCTTTGCAAAGGGGAAGGACAGGGTCTTCCCAGAATATATTAGCTGTGTACAGAAGCAATAGGCTCCTCTTTCACAAAGCTAACTCAGCATAATGGATTTTGTATAGTTTAGACAGAAGGGTTTTTTTTTGTCCAAATTCTCCTAAAATAGGAATTCAGGAAGAGTAGCATAATGACCAGAACAAGCTAATGGGGCAACAAATAATGAAAGCAGGGAGAAACCTGCTCACCCCTAGAAAGAGGGGAAAATGTACACTCTCCATGTGCTCAGAGGCACTCTTATCTCTAGCCACCAGGTTCATGGAGAGAAAAATATTCCTAGCAATGGCATGCAGGGCATAATTTGAGCCAATGTCTCTGAAGCTGAGCCATGGAACTTCTTTGAACTAGAAAAGCATGAAGCAGTATCCAAGAAGACAACTAAACTGCCTTTCCTTCAACACAACAGATATAGATGAATCTGTATAATTGTTTCCTGTCACTTACACACGTTTGCTTGTAAATCTGTAACGCCCCTTTTGACATTAATCTGCAACTGCTGTTTATTTATTTCATTTCACTTCATTTATGAATCATATTGGGAGGATGGAGTGGTTGTTGTTTCTCCCTTCCAAATTGCTTACATTCTGGGCTGACCATATAAAGGTGTGGGTGGGCCAGAAGTGATGAGACAGGATGGCAGGAATGCTTGCAAAGTCCCCAGGTGCTCCCAGCATCAGAATATAAGGCTGGACTTGGCAGCAGCAGAGAGAACCCTCAGGGGTATAGAAAGAAAAAGACAGAGAGAATCTGAAGGGTTTACAGACCATGTTATGGGTTTCAGAGCAAGTAAACTGAGCCAGAGAAACTAGGAGTGAAAGGAGCTCAATTAGATGGCTGGATTATCATACAGTGAAGGTAAGGAAGCATATTTAGGTTATTACACCCAGCAGTGAGCCATTCAACATAATGGAAGAAGGGAACCACTAAGCTACCAAAAAAAAAAAGTCTATGGGGCTGTAGGTAGGGAGTGTGGGTCTATTGAAAATAGGCTAGTTTTGTTTGCATTCATCTGTCTCAAGAGACAATGGATTGCACCTCCGAGGGTAAAGTCAAACTGCTAGAGAATCACAGCACCTGTAACTCACAAAAGCTGCCTCCCATGTTGTTTTTGCTGCATGTGCAGCACCAAAGTGACATCTCTGGGGCACAAGCCTGGACAGTGTGTATGGAGCTTCCCGGATGACAAGACGCCCTTGTGGTCCAAAGGAAAGGAAAGCAATAAATGTGTCTTGGCTGCAGGAGTTGCTGGAAGGAGGCATATAAGATGCCGTGCAACCACTGTGCTCCGGATTTGTGTAGGGTTTACACCTTAGCCTTTTCTTCTCCTGAAGCTGTCCCACAAGGAAGTAAGTAAGGCTGTCCTGAAATGCATCCTGAAATGAAAAGAATACCTAAGCCCAGAAGAAAAAGGACCCACCAGGTGGAAAGAGATAACCAGGGTCCTGGGAACACTAAGGAGCACAATTTGGACAAATTGCTTCCCATGAAACTTCAGGAAGTGATTAACAATAAAAACTAATATTAAAAACAATTTCAGATTCAATACAAATACAGACAGAGAGAAGAGCCAATACTTAAAAGGCTTATTGGGAAAGGAGAGTCCAGCAGGAGATAGACACTAGAAATGGCGGGTGCATGATATGTAATGGGAGGGAGTTTCAAATAGTAGGTGCTACCACCATGGAGGTCTCATACCTATACCATAAGAAACATTCCTCCTGATGGGATGGTATTTGCAGGAGCCCTTTCCTGCAGTGATCAGTTGGCTATATAATGGGTAAGGACAAACTTTTAGGTATTAAAAAAATGCACATGAAAATTAGCTATACTTGCTCAGATGCATAGGGCTGTATCAAATTAATTTATACATAATGGGTGGAGATCAGTCATGTTCATTATTTTCAATAGGTATACTATGAACAGAACTAATAATGGGTACAACCAATGGCTTGCATCCAATGGTAGTCATAGAGTAGATCCACAGAAATGATTAGACATTGTTGTTGTTTTGTCGTTTAGTCATGTCCGACTCTCCGTGACCCCATGGACCAGAGCATGCCAGGCACTCCTGTCTTCCACTGCTCCCGCAGTTTGGTCAGACTCATGTTGGTAGCTTCGAGAACACTGTCCAACCATCTTGTCCTCTGTCGTCCCCTTCTCCTTGTGCCCTCCATCTTTCCCAACATCAGGGTCTTTTCCAGGGAGTCTTCTCTTCTCATGAGGTGGCCAAAGTATTGGAGCCTCAGCTTCAGGATCTGAAATCCCAGTGAGCACTCAGGGCACTCAGCTCTTGCCTGTGGCTTCTAGAAGCTGTCAGCATACAACAGCGCCCACACCCCAGGAAACAGCTTCGACTGGCCAACTAAACCGGGTGAGGGTAGCCGATGGGTTACAAACCCGTGGTGAGTTGGGGACCTTCCTTGCATGCAGAAGAAGTGTGAATGCACATGAAAGCTTATACTCAGAACAAACTTAGCTGGTCTCTAAGGTGCTACTGGACAAATTTTTTATTTTTTTTATTTCTTTTGACTGTGTCAGACCGACACAGCTACCTACCTGAATCTACAATTATCAATCAGCGTTTGACTGCATAAATCTCCCACAACAAGCAGGGCCAGGGAGGGATGTGTCCTGTGGTGTGCTGCCTTGGCAGAGTCCCAGGGTCCAGGCAAAGTCACTTCGGGGCTCCCCACCCTTGCTGTGAAGCCAAATGTCAGGGATGCTGTCGCTGCAGGCTACATTGCAGATTCTACCTTGAGCAGGGAGTTGGGCTGGATGGCCTCTAAGCCCCTTTCCAGCTCTATGATTCTATGATTCTATATATTTGCCAAAGATATAATGAGAAATCCAGAGCCTTGTGCCTATTTCTGAAGCAGCAGCTTCTGGGGTCCTGATACTGTCATTCCCTAGCTCAAAATTAAGGGCTGCAATCTCATCTCTGGCACACTGTGTACAAAGAAAGCCATTTTACAGGAGGCAAGCAGGGCGCAAGCCTCTCAGAGATGCTTTTACCAGATGACAAAAATCATTCTTTTCTTTCCCCTGTTAAATATTCATGGTGCTTTGATTTTTAGATACTGAGGTACATTTTGTTTCCAAATGTGCCAATCCGGTGTCTGCGCCTTGGAATTAATTCCACCTCTTCCAACCCACCTGCAAAGGAGACAGATAGAGGCAGACACTACCCTCTTGAAAAATAGTTACTTTCCTCCCTGTTTCAGTGCTGCGCTTAAATATCCATGTCTATATATTTAGGCCTTATATTGTATTTATTACTTGCATTGAAGGTTTGTTGCATTATTATTGCAATCTTTCTCCCCCCTCACCCCCTCCGCAGGTCCATTGTTTCCCCTTAGCCTTGTACAAATAGCATCACCACACATCCTAGGCTGTTGTTAATCCCATAAAACAAGGTGCTTTAACAAAGGTTCTCCTACGCTTCTGACGTTTTGAATATTTGTAATTTTGAGGAAATATTTGCATAGGCAGCTACGGAGAAGCTTCTGCACTGAATGACAGATCAGAGGCAGCTTGAAAACATTGGCAGAGTCTGTGTTCAACATTTGTTTGTGGGGAGAACAACCACCAGAGGAGGCATAGCAGGCATTTATATAGAAACAGAACATGGAAAAGCAGAGAGCAAATTAAAGAGGAGCTAAGGGTCAGGACTTAATGTTAAAAACCACACAATCCTATATGTGACTACTCAGGTTTGGACATAGGAGCCAACTTGGGCCCCAGACTGTGGGTGAACCATCAGCTCGCATGCGCAATGTGACATCACAATGTCAGGTCACGTCACAGCTGACCACCACCACACTCCGGCTCTGGGGCCTCCACCTCCACTGCAGGGCCTCTGTTAGGGCCCACTGTGGCCACAGACATGCCTCTGTGGTGGCGGCAGGGGTGGGGCAGCAGAGCATGGGTGCCCACAGCCCCATGGAGATGGTGCTCTGTTGCCCCCCCCCCCCTGCTGCCACCATGGTGACCAGGCCAAGGCCTCCGCTGTGAGGCCTCCACCGAGGCCTGCATGCCGCCACAGACACCCCCAGATGCATATCCGCGGCAGGCCTCAACAGGGGCCCCATAGTGGATATGGAGGCCCTGGCCAAATCACCACCGCAGAGCTGAAAGTAAAGCAGGTGGTGGGCAGAGGCTGGGCCCCCACAGTGAAAACTGGTGGTGGGCTGGGCCCCCTGGAGTTAGTGCCATTGAGTTTGGGCATAAGTCCCAACTGATTGCAGCATAGTAAGCTGTCTTATACTGAGAAAAAACGTTGGTACATCTAGCTCAGTATTGTCTACTCTGACTAGCAGCAGCTCTGCAGAGTTTCAGCCAGGGGTATCTCCTCTGGGGTGTAAGGGATTTAAGAAGGCATATTTTTTCTGTCCCACCCTGAATTTGTCACACACAGCACTGGTCCCATTCCACTGAAGTTCGCCTTCCACAAAACAATGCTCTTTCTCTCACTGTCCATTCATTTCAATGCAAGGGAAACAATATGCAAATAGGGAGGAAAAAACATAATCAATTACCTATCATTTGTGGATCCACTGGATCCTGAGTCAGTCTCATTGCTGTTATATGACGTAGTCATTGGCCCAGCTATGGGTCTGATGGTCCCTGCCCCCTGAGCCCCCAACCATGGCATTTATGAGAAGAAGGGCAGCAGATCCAGCAATGGCCCTACCATTCTACAAAGTCCCACTGAGTGGGGTAGCAGTTTGGATTATTTTATTATTTTATTTATTTCTTTAAAAGCAAAAAGACATTTTTTTTTTAATGAACAGTTGCTAGGGGCATGGTAGGCAGCCTCCACCCCTTCCCACACTTATAGGAAAATCCAGCCAAGGATGATCTAGATTTTTCACAAAGTGCAGGCCCCTGAGGAGCTAAAGGAAATGGAGTGACAGCTTGTTGAAAGAGAGCAACAGCATTCACAAAAACCACTGACCACCTCCAAGGCAATGCAAGCACAATAATAACAACCAACATCCCACCCTAGAGAATTTCACCTTTTCCTCTCTCCCCTTCAATAGTTTTCAAATGCAAATTCTTTTCACATTATTGATGGAGAATAGTGGGGTGTAGGGTGGGGGAAGAGAACGTGTTCTTAGTTCTCCTTTAAATGATTTTATTGGAATCAGGAAACAAAAACATTGTTTTTTAAGCTTACGCGATAGGATTTCACCAACAGTTTCTAAGCAATTACTTATCATATTTTTACCAGTTAGAATTCCAGGTGTGAATGCACTGGTTTTTATAGTAATTTTGCTCATGGTTGTAAAATCTTCAAAGTCAGCTCTGATATTCCCATTATGTTTTCATATATTGTAAAGGCTATAGATGTAGATATAGATATTCCTCTGTTTCTCCCTCACTTGGCACAGATGGCTTCATTATGTAGACAAACAAAGCAAATAATCTATAAAAGGAGATTGTCTATAGCAATAGGTTGGTTTCTTCTAAATTTTGATCCTCTTGTTTCCCCAAAACAAAACTGCTTACCACATTTGTTCAAACCTCCTCCATTTTGCGATGGAGGCTTCAGAGTGGTAGTATAATTTTCCAATAGTCTGGATTGTGATGCAGTTTACTCTGTTACCTGATCATGCAAATATAATGGTTAAAGATTAGTTGCCATTTATTGTCTTCTTGTAATTCCCACTCTAGGTGGAAGCTGAAATGTACCACAAACACATATTTAGAAATATTCCAACAGGCAAATTGTTTTTATTAAAGATGTTTGGGCTACAAAAATCATCTGTTTCCATATCATAAAGGCCTTTGTACAGATCAGTTATATTTGATGTGAGGAATTACTGTTGCATACAGTATAAGATTGAGGGAGAAGAGAGATGGGGAGAGAGCGCGAGGGGAGAGAGGGAGGTAGTAAGTTTTCATTCTCTTACATAGCGTATGTGCAAGGTTTTTGAGTCAGCATCAAATGGGTAGGTTCTCTTTCTATTCATTTATTAGTTTTCCTTGGCAGTGAAAGGGATTGTGGGGTCCAGGGTCTGGTTGGTTTATTTCGGTTGACTGCAGTGAGTTTTGTTGGTGTGAGTGATGGGGAGGTGTCGGAATACACTTCAAGGATCCATTAGGATCCATGGTTATTTGGTTATTTTAATCGGGAACTACTTTTCGTGTTCTTACGCCTGGAGCTGCGGAGTGATCTGGGAGGCGAGAAGCCTCTTCATTCTTACTTTCACTTTTGGTTCCAGCGATGTTTTAAAGTTATTAATGAACAGTTATTCTGCTTCCCGCCTTTTTGGAGGGTAGCAACAATGGTTTTATTGGCTGAATTATTGTTGGTGATGTCACACCTCTTGGAAATAAAAGGCTGAGGCTCCCTGCCTAGGCACGTTTTGTTTTGTTACCCTCAGTTAGATTAAGTTCAGTTAGAAGGGTATTTTGGGAGCGGGCTGGCTGGGTTGGATGGGTTTTCTTTTCTTTAGTTAGACCTTAGTTCGCGGAAGATCTCTCGGTGAGTTTTAGTTAGGTTCTTAGATTTATGTTAGGGTTAGACCTGCGGAAGATTTTTCGGTTTAGCTTTATGTAGTTTAGTTCTTGCGGAAGAATTGGCGCGCAGGGACTGAGAGCTTAGGGAAACTTAGCTTAGGGCCAGAAGACGAGCCTATGCAGGTTTTGCCAAAGCCACTAAAAGAATAACGGTGTGTTTGTCATTTATTTGGGGAAACGGTGTTAATTTCCTTTTCTGCTTATGCAACATCTTTGGTTTAATTTCCTTTAATAGAAGGCAATAGTACAGGAGGTCACAATCGGTCTTTACTCATGAGAAGGCAATTCTTTAGTTTCGAGGCATATATCTAGTTCCGAGGCAATCTTTTACTCAGGTACCTTCAGGAGTCATATTCCGTCCTACTCAACCTTCAGACAGTGAGACTGGGCTGGCGCCCGTGCTCTTAAGCACGTGGAACGCTAGCCGCCTTTTCCCCTGCAAACTGGTACCTCGTGCGTGGGTCATCCACGCTCACGCGCGAGGAGCACCAGCACCGAATCCCGACAAGTGGTGCCCCTCTCTGAGGCGGAGCGAGTAAAGCCCCTCTTTGAGGTGGAGCGCGACAAGCGGAGCTCCTCTCTGAAGCGGTGCGTGTCAAAATCGCTTCCACGGAGGCTCCGGTGAAAGGCAACCTGTCGGAAGTGGCTCGAAAACAACTATTGAGAGGTGAGGCATAACGGCCCGGTTCGCCCAGGATCTCGCTGCAGCAGCGCGAGTCCTCCGCTTGCCCAAAGTAGCGTATTTTGCCCCACGGGGTCCCCGGGTGGAGCGGTAAGGGTTTTTTGGTAAGCCTACGGGCAGGGTAAGATCTTCCCGAAAAAGCCTACGGGTGGGAAGGGTTCTGGCGAAAGCCTACGGGTGCCAGGTTTTTCGGTCAAAGCCTACGGGTAGGGCCGGTATCTCCCAAAAAAGCCTACGGGTGGGAGGGAAAAGTTTTCTGGCGAAAGCCTACGGGTGCCAGGGGTTTTTCGGTCAAAGCCTACGGGTAGGGCCGGTGTCTCCCAAAAAAGCCTACGGGTGGGAGGGAAAGTTTTTTGGCAAAAGCCTACGGGTGCCAGTAACGCCTACGGGTGGGAAAAAAGTAAAGCCTACGGGTCGCCTACGGGTGGGAATAGTGTAAAATTATGGGCTCCTCACTCTCAACTGCTCAATTTAAATTTTGTGAAGATTTATTGTACCTCCTGAAAAAGAATGGTCACCCTGTCTCTGAATCAGAAATAGAGCTTCTAGTTAAAACTATTGGAGAAATTTGCCCTTGGGTTCCTAAAGAGGGAACGAAAGATTTAGCCTCATGGGAAAGGATTGGAGGAGAATTTATGGCCAGTCCAAAAGTCGGAATTCCTGTACAGTTAGTTTGGAGCAAAGTAAGAACCTGCCTTCAGCAGATCGCTCCTAAAAATGTTTTGCTTGATGGAACAGTAAATGTTGGGAGTGCAGCGTTTAATGGTGCCCCTGTGCTGCCGCTCGCCGTCATTCCATTTTCGGCCCCATCGCAGCAGCCAGCACAAGCCCCATTGTCGTACACGCACTCGCCCTTGTCCAATTTGTCATTGTCAGCTTCGTTGCCGCCTGTGCCGGTGCAGCAGCCTGTGATGCCGTCGGCCTTTCAAGCCTCGCCGCAGCCTGCCTCGCCGCCAGCCGCTTCGCAGCCATCGCAGACCCTTTTCCAGCCAGCGGTCTCAAGCAGTTTACAGCAGCCGCAGACCTCGCTTCAAACAACGGCTCCATTTCATCCATCGCAAGCCGCGCTTTTGCCAGCGATCCAGCAGCAGCAGCAGCAAGCAGCTTTTTCGCCAGCAAACCCTGCTGCCCTGCAGGCCGCGCTCAAGCCAGCAACTCCAGTTATACAACAAGCCGATTTTCAGTCAGCAGCAATGCAAGCTTCATCGCAAGCTCCATTGAGGACAGTAGCAACTTCGCCTGCAGAACTACAGCCTGCTCATTTAAAGTCATCATTGCCAGCTTACTACAACTCTTCAATGCAAGCAACGCAGCATCGGTTTGCCAGCCCTTCAGCGCCACCGATGCCAATGCAGACTTCAGGACAAGAACCTAGATCTCACACAGTGATGATCCAGATGCCAGAATTTGCAGCACAAAGTCAGCAGTTCTACGCTCCTGCGACTACAAGTCAGCCATCTTGTCTTCATCCAACTTCAAGTCAGCCATCTTGTCTTCATACAACTACAAGTCAGCCATCTTGTCTTCATGCAACTTCAAGTCAGCCATCTTGTCTTCATCCAACTACAAGTCAGCCATCTTCTAAGCATCCAGATGTCAAGGACTCATTAGCGCCATCTGCTGATTCATCATTTAAGCATCAAGAAGATTTGAACTCACTGATGCCATCTACTGATCCAACAGTGATGCAACCTCTCTGCAGAACTCAAGCTTTGGAAACAGCTTTGGGACAAATAGACTTTAGTACTGAACCAACGCACATCTTTCCAGTGATTCGTGCCAATGGTGGACAACCTGCAAGATATCAAGCCATCCCTTTTGAGACACTACGTGAACTACGTAAAGCCATACGTGAAAATGGACTTCAAGCTCCTTATACTAGAAGTCTTCTTGAAGGACTGTCAACTAGTAGACTTCTGCCATCTGATTGGAAGTTGATACTTCGCACCTTCTTGTCACCTACAGATGCTCTCCTGTGCCAGCAAGAATGGAGAGAGGTAGCAGCCAGACGTGCAACGCCAATCGCTCCAGAAGATATGCTTACAGGATCAGGAAATTTTTCCAATCTTCAACAACAGCTCGCCATCCCTGATGCTGCACTCATCACAATAGCAGACATCGTGGTCAAGGCTTGGCGCAGACTACCCAATCGTACAGATGCAAGCTCAGTATCAGGATTCGCTGCAGTTAGGCAAGGTCCAAGAGAGCCTTATGGGGACTTCGTGGATCGCCTGATCATCGCAGTGGAACGCCAGATAGAAGATCGTCATGCCAGAAACATGCTAACAAAACAACTTGCTTTTGAAAATGCCAACGATGACTGCAAGAATGCCCTAACAGCAGTTGCAGCTCGTCCAGATGCCACATTGACAGAGATGCTACGCGTCTGTCAGAATGTGGGCACCCACTCCTACAAAGCGCAACTCTTGGCAGCTGCAGTACAGACACCACGTCAAGACAACTCTACGCCAGTCAAGAAGTGCTTTGGGTGTGGTGGCGATGGACATTTCAGGTCGCAGTGCACGACAACGCCAAGGTCTCCTGCCAAACCGCCAGAGAGATGTCCCATCTGCCAGAAAGGATTTCACTGGGCAAATGATTGTCGCTTGAATCCACAGAACACTTCACCTACATCATCTCCAGTTCAGGGAAACGGATCTGCGGGCCGCGCCCCGGCCCCAGTAAAACAATAGGGTGCAAGCTCAAGAACCTCACAAAGGTCAACAATCCCAGAAAGATGAACAACGCTACTCCTTATTCTCATCAGTATCCAGATCATCAGGAAAAGAAAGTGGTCCAGAGAGATGTCTACTCTCCAAGTATCCAGAGAAAAGATGCTACCCAAAGAGAAATTCAAGTGTCAGAAGTTTCATCATCTGCTACACCTGTGCAAAGGTTTCCAGCAGACAGCACATCTATCAGTTCACCTCATGCTGTCAACTCTTCAATTCCTATTAATGCAACTCCTGTGACACAGCAAGCAACTACAGTCAAGACTCCAGTTGTAGAAATGCCTTTTACTCTACAGAAGCATCCTACTGAAAGCAACCTTGCAACACCTGAACTTTATTTGCCTTTAAGCCAAGGTCAGCCTACCATTGAAGGACATTTGCCCTTGGTGAAACAGCGGTGTGCAAGTTGCTATCCAGCTGATGATCACTTTCCATGTGTTCAGAAAATGCAAGTGAGTGAGCCAACTCCTCTTCATAGGAATGCAAGCATCACTCCAGCTAACAATGTCCACACCTTTGTACAACCTCCAGCATGCAAGCTTAACTTACAGCAACCAGAAAATTGCCAAGAGCAACAGCTTCAACAGCCTACTTCAAAAGAAGAAGTTTGCCAACTTAATGCACAAGTGCCTGAGTGCCAGCAGCATCAGCAATGCCAACCACCATCAATAGCAGAAGAGCTTAAAGTTTGCAAGCTCAACGCAAGGCCACCTGAAAGCTGCCAGCCTCAGCATCATCTACAGTCTTCTTCCATAGAAGAACCTCAGATCTGCCAACTCAACGCAGAGCAGCTTGGAAGCTGTCAACTTCAACAGTGCCCAAAATCTGTTGCCAGAAAGATGTCTTCAGAGACTGCCAGAGAACAAGAAGAAGCTTCTGTTCCAGGCATTCCACTTTTCTTAACAGAGGACTGTTACTTTTCAAATCCATGGTTTGCTCAGCAATTGCCAACATCCATTCGTGGTCCATTTCCAGACACTTCAGTATGTCTGATTCTGCCTAGGATTGATCGCCTTCCTGCCACAGTCACCTTGACTGCAGGATTGGTTCGTATCACAGATTCATCACAACTACTCATTCCAGGATTTTCAACAGTTCCATGTGTCCTAGCGAAAGGTTTAGAGATTGCCAGACTCTATTTGCTTACATCCACACCTACAACTCCTGTGGAATCCCTGCCTCCTCAGGCAGCAATGGCACTAATCAAGATTACAGAGGAACGCCCTCACCTCGTCCTAGAAATGGGTGGACGCAAGGTCAAAGGTCTCCTTGATACTGGCGCAGATGTAACAGTTATCGCCAGGAAGGATTGGCCTGACCAATGGGCAACAACCATCACTCAAGAAGTCTTTGGAGTCGGAGGTTTCGAACCCGCTCACCAGAGCGTGCATCCGATTACCTTCCAGTCAGACTCAGGTTCTAAAGTACAGCTTCGTCCACTTGTTATGGATGTGCCCATCACCCTATGGGGTAGAGACTTGTTGTCTAAAGCAAGAACTGTTATCCACACGCATTTTTGATGTGGGCCTTTGCATCAGCGCCAGTTCATGCACTTCCACTCACATGGAAGGAAGGACCCCCGGTCTGGGTCGACCAATGGGCGCTGACGTCAGAAAAGCTCGCTGCAGCAGAGGTCCTAATCAAAGAGCTACTACTTCAAGATCGTGTGCAACCTACTAATAGCCCTTGGAACACACCAATATTCATCATAAAAAAGAAGAGCGGAAAATGGCGTCTTCTACAGGATCTAAGAAAAGTCAACGAAAGGATTATTCCAATGGGCCCTCTTCAATGTGGACTTCCTAATCCCAACCTCATTCCTAGAAACCATCAGCTTGCTATCATCGATCTCAAAGATTGTTTCTTTACTATCCCCCTAGCGCCTGCAGATCAAGAGAAGTTTGCCTTCACTTTGCCTGTGTTCAACAACACAAAGCCAGCTTCCAGGTACTCTTGGAAGGTCCTACCTCAAGGCATGGTGAATTCGCCAACTCTTTGTCAAGCCTTTGTTGATAAAGCACTACAGCCTTTTAGAGCACAGTATCCAGCTCTACAGGTTTGCCATTACATGGATGACATCTTGATCCATGGAGAAAAGGTCTCAGAGCATCACATAGAGCATCTTACGCGCATCCTGAACTCTTTTGGGCTTTGCATTGCCCCAGAAAAGGTACAGCGTACTGCTCCATTCCATTACTTAGGTCACAAACTGTTGCAAACAGCGGCCCTGCCAGAGATGCCAAGCATAGTCATCCCAGAGTCTTTTACCTTGGTGCAGTTGCAGCATCTCTTGGGACAGTTAAACTGGGCTAGAACTTCTTTAGCAGTTTCAACCTCTGAACTCTCACCATTGTTTTCTGCTCTCAAGGGACACACATCTCCTTCAGATGTTATTCCATGCACACCTGAGATGCGTCTTACACTTCAAGGAGTAAACACAAAACTACATCAGATAGCAGTGGATCGTGTGCCAACAGCAAACTGCATGCTTTCCTGCGCTATCTTCTCCACACCAAGATTGCCCACAGCAGTTTTGTATGTTCCTGATACCTCTTCAAGAGTGGCAATCATTGAGTGGATTCATCTTTCCCACACACCTGCAAGGAATGTGTATTCAAGCATAGACGCAATTTCTGATCTCCTTGCCAAGTGTAGAGCTCGTGCAATTCACCTGAGTGGACATGATCTGCTTTCTATCTACATCCCTTTCTCTCAAGATCAAGTGTTGTCTTTGATCCAGTTTTCAGAAAGTTTTCAGATTGCTATCGCAGACTTTGTTGGTTCATTTCTGTATAATCCACCTAAGGATAAAAGGTTTACCTTATTGCAACAGGTTACCTATCATCTTTCATCCATGATGGTGCTTCAGCCTATCCAGACAGCAAAAACTCTGTTTACAGATGGTTCCTCTTCCTATGGTGTACTTGCTTGGCAGGAAGATGGACAGTGGAAAACTGTATTTACAGAAAAACAGCTCTCTGCACAAAGGTCAGAATTGGCAGCTGTGATTCTAGCCTTTAAAACCTTTACTGCAGAAGCATTCAACCTCATTGTAGACTCTCAGTACGTTTACAGATTGCTGTCATCGCTTCCAGTTGCTTATCTTTCTCCATCCATGGATGAAGATCTCTTTGATTTGTTTACACAGCTTCAAGTATTGCTTCAAGAACGTTCATTTCCTTTCTTTGCTGCACATTTGCGCTCTCATTCCAACCTTCCAGGATTTCTAGTGGAAGGTAATGCAGTAGCAGATGCTGCTCTCAGAACTCTAGTTTTCTCTCTGTTTGATAACCCTGTGACAAGCCATGAGACTTTCCATCAGTCAGCGAAAGTTCTGCACAAGACTTTTAACATTCCAATGTCACAAGCAAGAGACATTATCTCAAGCTGCCCTTCGTGCTCCAAATCTCCTATTTGTTTGCCATTTGATGCTGTCAATCCTCGGGGTACGGAGGCAAATCAGCTTTGGCAGATGGACGTGACACACGTCCCAGCTCTTGCTCCCATGTCTAAGCTTCATGTCACAGTGGACACTTTCTCAGGTTTTATCTGGGCTACAGCCCTGAAGGGAGAAACAGCAAGACACGTTATTCAACATTGCATGCGTACTTTTTCAGTAATGGGAAAACCTCAAGCCATTAAAACAGACAATGGCCCGGCCTATGCTTCTCAGGCTTTCAGTGACTTTTGTACGCAATGGAACGTTTCCCTATCCCATGGGATTCCGTTCAATTCAACAGGACAAGCTCTCATTGAAAGGACACACCTCACTTTCAAAACCCTGCTTCACAAACAAACTGCAGGACGTCATCTTCCAGCTTCGGAGATCCCCTTAGCAGTTGCAAAGGTTTTGTTCACCTTGAACTTTCTTCTTTTCCCTCATAACAAGCCACATTCTCCAGTGGATCTCCACTTCAGAAAAGAAGAACAGCTTCCTCGGCCTTTGGTTTCCTATCGCCTCTTGCCTGACATTGCATGGCGAGGACCAGCTCCACTTATAACCTGGGGTCGTGGTTATGCTGCAGTTGCCCTGGAAGAAAAAGCAGTTTGGATACCTGCCAGATGTGTCCGTCCTTGGAGAGCTAAGGAACAAGCTTCAGAAAAGAGTCAGCTTGAGAATATCCAACTCATTCTCTGATTGCACCTGTTTTCAGTGCCAGATGAAGTACTTCTTCAAAAGTGCCTCTTGAAAGCACCAGTTAGTTCTGGGCAGTGTTGTTTGTTCTCCTACTGCCTAGTTCTTTGTTTGCCAATGGACAGCCCTTGTTTACTGGCTGCCTAAACCTGCTTCACGAAGCCTTCGTCTGTTCTCTTTGACTCTTCACCTGGTGGGAAGAAGATTCCACCTACGCTCACTTGGGAGGGAGCCAACCTCAGTGGGGACATTCCAGCAGATCCCTATGATTTGCTTGCTTAACCTCTTTCTCCCACAGGTGTTCCTGTATCCCTTGTGTTGCTGAACTTTATTCAGAACTCTCTACTTCATGAACTTTTCCTGTATTTCAAGAACTATTTCTTCTAGATGGTCGTATGTAACCGAGAAGGAGAAGACAACAGACAACTCATTCATCGTCTTCATCTTTTTCTCCAGCAGTTTTTTGTAGTATTGTAGTTACTCTGTACTTTACATTGTACTTGCAAAAATTGCATATGTCCGTTACTTCTAGTTTTGCCAATGTTACATGTGATTTCCATTCTAGCTTTATAAGCTGATATAATTTTCATTCCAGGTATTGCAATGCTTTATGATATTGCTAGTTTATTCACGGTATATATGTCAATTCTGGTGGCATGTGTATTTCCTAAATTCCTCTTCCTCCCTAACAGTTTTGCTTGGGAAAGAGTATTCACCAAGGTGTTTAAACGGTGGAGTCTAGTTTATGTCATTTCCCTACCTCTTGGTACCCCTTTTTACTCCCTTTTTATATGCTGCTTTTTGGCAGTAAACCAGGTTCCTGCCTTCTCTTTCCACTTTGCTTCCTGCTTTCGGTGGAAGGACTGTTTTGCCTCTCCAAACAAAACAAAAAACAAAAAACAAATTTTTTAAAAAAGGGGGAGGGGTCCAGGGTAGGCAGTGGAGTCCCATCTCTAGTTTTTTGCCTGTCAAACCATTATTTTTGCTTTTGGTCCTGGATCAGGTCCTTTCTTATGTTTGACCAGTAGGTTGTTATTTTACACTACATAAGAGATTATATTTATGCTCATCTATATTCTATGTGTATCGAATCGATCACTTCTTATGTTTGGCCAGTGGTTTGTTATTTTTATGCTATGCAATTCCTCATGCAAAAAGGTTTAAATATTCATGTAAGAAATGTTGATGATGTTTATATCAAAGTAGATGTTTATGATATCTCTAACCTTCTTTTTTATTAAGCCAAAAACAAAAGCAAAATAATTTAAAACAAAAAAGAAAGTTGATATGTCGGAATACACTTCGAGGATCCATTAGGATCCATGGTTATTTGGTTATTTTAATCGGGAACTACTTTTCGTGTTCTTACGCCTGGAGCTGCGGAGTGATCTGGGAGGCGAGAAGCCTCTTCATTCTTACTTTCACTTTTGGTTCCAGCGATGTTTTAAAGTTATTAATGAACAGTTATTCTGCTTCCCGCCTTTTTGGAGGGTAGCAACAATGGTTTTATTGGCTGAATTATTGTTGGTGATGTCACACCTCTTGGAAATAAAAGGCTGAGGCTCCCTGCCTAGGCACGTTTTGTTTTGTTACCCTCAGTTAGATTAAGTTCAGTTAGAAGGGTTTTTTGGGAGCGGGCTGGCTGGGTTGGATGGGTTTTCTTTTCTTTAGTTAGACCTTAGTTCGCGGAAGATCTCTCGGTGAGTTTTAGTTAGGTTCTTAGATTTATGTTAGGGTTAGACCTGCGGAAGATTTTTCGGTTTAGCTTTATGTAGTTTAGTTCTTGCGGAAGAATTGGCGCGCAGGGACTGAGAGCTTAGGGAAACTTAGCTTAGGGCCAGAAGACGAGCCTATGCAGGTTTTGCCAAAGCCACTAAAAGAATAACGGTGTGTTTGTCATTTATTTGGGGAAACGGTGTTAATTTCCTTTTCTGCTTATGCAACATCTTTGGTTTAATTTCCTTTAATAGAAGGCAATAGTACAGGAGGTCACAATCGGTCTTTACTCATGAGAAGGCAATTCTTTAGTTTCGAGGCATATATCTAGTTCCGAGGCAATCTTTTACTCAGGTACCTTCAGGAGTCATATTCCGTCCTACTCAACCTTCAGACAGTGAGACTGGGCTGGCGCCCGTGCTCTTAAGCACGTGGAACGCTAGCCGCCTTTTCCCCTGCAAACTGGTACCTCGTGCGTGGGTCATCCACGCTCACGCGCGAGGAGCACCAGCACCGAATCCCGACAGGGAGGGGTTGTTGGGTCAAGTTAGCCTTATTGATTCATATGCTGTCGGTGTGTTTGTGTTGTTGCCTTGTTGGGCTGTATGTGTAATAAAGGAGAGCCACACCAGGGAAAAGGCATCCTCTTTTATTGGTTCCCGTGCTAGTTTCAGTTTGTTTGTTGGTTATCTTTCATAGTAGGGTTGTTTCCCATACAGTTTGGCACCAGTGGTCCATGTTCACTCCTGGCACAGTGTCTAGCTATGATGTTCCTGGCTGCTGAGAGTAGGCGGCTTATGAGCTCTTTGTAGTGTGAATGTGTGTTTTAGTCTTGGAAAATATTCAATAAGGCCAGTTCTGGGGTGGCTTCTAATACCTGTTTAGTTACTTTGCATATTTCTTGTAGGAATGATGTCCCAAAGGGTTGGATTTTGGGACAGTCCCATCACATGTGGAAGCATGTGCCTGTAGAGGTGCAACCTCTCCTGAATTTTGCCAAGGTTCCTGGATGTATCATTGCCAGCTTCCATGGTGTTAGGTACAATTATAGATAGGTTTCAGGGTGAGTTCTCTTCTTTTGGCTGAGATGGGTTTAAAGGGTGGTTTTGACCACAGTTTAGTCCATTGAGTAGGGTTTATTTTGCAACCTATCCCGTGCTCCCATTGTCTTTTTGATTGAGATGAGGGGGTTTGTGGGATTATGAAGTAGTATTTTGCATATTGGGGATACTATTCCCTTGCCACGTCCCATTGCTGTCAGGAGAAGGTTTTCGAAGGTGGTCAAGGGCCTAGTGGCTGCTGCTTTTACTGCTGGGTTGTTTAAGAAGGCATGTAATTGGTGGTGTATTAGCCAGGGTGTTTGGGTCTCCCCTAGTTTGCCTTGGATTTCTTGTATCGGTATGGATTTGTTATATTTGTAGAAATTTGCTAGGTGGTGCAAGCCTTTGGCTTGCCAACTTTTTATGTGGAAGTTTTGGGCTACGTGATGGAATAGTGGGTGGTGGGCCAGGGGGGTGAATGGGGATGCGGTTGGAGACAGTTTGCCTACTTTTTTCCTTCCATGCTTTAAGCATGGGCTGTGTGAAGCTGTTTAGTGTTGTGGGGATTTTCCTTGGCTTGTTTTGAAGGAATGGGGATGCTGTGGCAAGGATGTTCCTTTTTAACCAGGCCTTTGGTTGATTTGATTGACATCCTATGCCCTTTTAAAATGTGGGGGTTTTTTTGTGGGGGTGTGTGTGTTGTGTTTTTTATTTTGATTAGTATTTTGTGGTTTTATATTTTGATTTTATTCTGTGAACCCCTGAGACCTCGGGTATAGGGTATATAAAAATTCAATCAATCAATCAATCAATCAATCAAAGGTAGTTTTTCCTGCTATTTACGGAGGGTGATCCTTTTGTCTGAGAGGGTAAATTGGAATTGTTCCATTTCTTCAAGTCTTTGTAAATTTCTTGCCACAGGGGTTGCAGTTGTGGAAGTATAGTTTGTTGGGGTTTCTGGTTATTTGTGCCCCTAAGTATCTGAATTTGGTGCAGCAAAGTATTATCTTTGTGATGTTCGTAAATACGTTTTGAATATGGGGTGTGGGGGGCGTGTTGTTGAAACACATAGTCTCATATTCCACAAAGAATGTATTGAGTTATTTGGTAAGGGCAGTGGTTTCCAACCAGTGTGCTGTGGCACCCTGGGGTGCCTTGAATGATGGCCAGGGGTGCCACTGCCCCCTGCCCCTCTTCCCTTCCTTCCCTTCTCTGATTCCCTCTCATATCTCTGCCTCCCAAAGGCTTGGGCAGCTCTTTATTGCAGCAGCCCTGGCTATAAGCTCTGCAGGTGAATGGTGCCTCTGGGAGCCACCTCTCTTTGGGGTGGGGGCGGTGCAGCTCAGAGACCAGGAATGGCAGCAGCAGCTGCCTGGAGGACTCCCGAGGAGAGGGGAGAGGAGACTGAGGCAACACTCCACAAGGGAGGGTGTTCAAAAAAGGGTGAGAGGCTGCCAGCTCTGCAGGCAAAGGGTGACATAACTGGGCTCCTGACCCCCACAGGGGTGCTACAGAAAGAATGTAGTTGGTTAAGGGAGCCGTGGACTCAAAAAGTTTGAAAACCTCTGTGTTAGAGTGATTGCTGTCTTTATGGAGTCTGGTGCTGTGACCATCAGGTCAACTGTGAGGTTTTGCCTCTGATAGTTAAGCTTTCTGCTTTGTTTCTCTGCCCATTAATGAATGTCTCTTCTTATGCCAGCAGTCAATTTGCATTCTGGGTGAGAATTAATTGACAGATAGATCGCCCAAATAGTAATTGATTCCAGTCTCAAAATGAAGGGAGATTTTGCTGACCTGATGCCCTGAGGGTTATCATGCAATATCTGAGCACAATGGCAGTTCCTTTAAGATGTTCCTCTAAATCCCAAAACTTCCTTCCTCCGGTGTGACAAACAGCTTCCTTCAGATTATGTGAGGTTAATCCCTTATCTCCAAAAGGAAATGTGAAGCCAAGATTTTTGTCATGGCTATCATTAATCACTGCATAATTATCTCTGCTGGCAGAGCACAGGCAGGTGACAACTAGTCAGCCATCTCTCTTCTCCAGAAGTCCCACTATCTTGATATGTTCTTGATGGAAATGCACCATTTAAAGAGGACAAATATAGAAAATTCATTAATTCTCTCCCATCTTGCCCTCTGTGCACCACATTCAGGCAGTTAGGCAAGCACTCCATTGGCCAGCCTGAAGTTCCTGCCTGGCATGCAATCTTCTATGCATTTCCTGTCTTTTAGCTTACCCTCCAGGCACCTCTTTGTCACCCACTTCTGGACACATTCCAGTTTGTCAATATCCTTCTTAAACCATGGTGCCCAGAGGTCTGATCAAGGCAAAATAGTGCAGCACCATTATAAGGAAAAGTACTTAGGAGGGTCATAATTAGGACATCAGTTTTATTAGAAGCATATGAGTCAGGCTAGAAATGAGAATAATTTAAGGAAGCTCTGCAAGTCTTGGGTTTGCTAATCAAAAAATAATGATTTTTTGACAGCGAGAATCTACGTATGAAGGTTCTTCATATACTGTCAGGCTTTCCACCCCCCCTGACACCCCCCCCCCTAATGTTCTGTTCCCTACATGTTCATATCCTCCCTTTCTTCTTGTTCCTTTTCATACCTGAGTAGAATTTAATGGAGTTGCATTAAAAAAGTGATTCCATGAGATGTAATCCATCAACACAGGCTTCTTATACATTGTGCTGAAATGAATCCATTCCAGCTGAAGAAGCAGATAAATCAATTTAAGTGGAAGATTTCTTGACAGTTTAATTCAAATTAAGTCCACTTTGTTCAATTAGTGGGAGGATGGAGCTTGTGGGCAGGGGGAACAAAAATAGGTGGCAGAGGAGGGGGGAGACGGGCTTAAAAGAATGACTCAGGAGAACTTGAACCCCAGTGCTTCTGTGGGCCCAACCCATTTGCAGAAATTGAGCTATTTAAAATACGGACAAAATAACCAGCTACTAATACATATTCTTGTGGTGAAAGGCAAATTGCTTTCATTCTAGTGACTTTCTTTTTTTAAAAAAGAAATGCGTAGTGGTTTTGTCGTGGGCTTCTACATGGGTGGCAACAATGCTTTAAATGTGCAGCATTTGGAACAGGAAAGATGAGAAAGAAAGAAAGAAAAGAAAGAAAGAAAGAAAGAAAGAAAGAGAAAGAAGTCTTTTCTGGGAACTTTATTTGATTGGAGTTTACTCACCAATCCCAATCACTCTGAAGATCTCTGGAGAAATCCAGGGGGGAAACAAGCCTTTGAGGGCTGAGAAGAGATTCTAAGCATTGCATAACCCCACCGACAAGGTCAGCAATACTGACCTGGGCCCCCCACTGTGGGTGCTAAGCATACATGCACCATGCTGCCAGGGGCAAGCAAAATTTGGTACAGGGGCAAATTTTTTTTGTCACCCCCCCCCAGGCATGGGAAGGTCAGGTGGTACCTGCGGAAAATTTCTTGTCAACCCGCCCCATTGATTCCCCCCCTGCAAAAATGGTTTTACGTACATTTTCATATTTTCTTACAAAGGAATAATAGTACAAGTAATAATAATAATAAAAACTTTTATTTATATCCCACCCTCCCCGGCCAAAGTCGGGCTCAGGGTGGCTAACATCAGATACATAACATTGGTATAAAATCAAACAATAATTAAATTACCTCCTAAAAACATCTCAAAATCAAATTAAAGTCTAATTAGATGGCTTTCCACAGGGTTAGGGTTGGGAACAGTAAGTGTTCTCTGAACTGAAATTTCAGCCTTCATGACATAGGAAAACAGCCAAGTGAACAGCTATTTTGGTGGAGGAGGGTCAAGATATTAACCGATATTCATGAAATTTCATATATAGCTATATAATCCTTAGCATAGTAAGATAAGACCTTCGGAGCAGGCATTTTAAAAAAAATTCAAAAAAAATATTCATTCCCCCCCCCCCAAAAAAATTGTTCCTTGATCATTTGTCACCCCCTCCATTATGGAATACGGGGCAGACCACCCCCGCCCCCCTTGCTACGCCCCTGATGCTGCGACACGATGACATTGCAGCCATATGATTGCATGGTGTGATGACGGCGTAGCATGGCACATGCATGCATGCTGCAGTGGTGCCTGGACCAGGGTCTGCACCTCTGCCATGTGGCCTTTGTCCACCGCATAGCCTCTGTTCATGGCTGCAGTGCCAATAGAGGCCTCGCGGCAGAGGCACAGGCCCCAATCCAGTCGCCACCGGGGTGGCTGAGCACCAAAGGTAAGACGAAGGTTGGGAGGCAGCAGCAGTACATGGCAGTGGTGCATGGTTGGGGAGAGGAGGTTGGGTGGTGGGGACAGCGACGGGGGGGGGGGGAAAGAGGCCAGGCACTTAAAGCAAAAAATTGTGGGTGCTTGAGCCCCCAGGGCTACTTGGATTTGGTGCCAGTGGAAAAGGTATACGTAATTGCTTTGCATTCATGATATGCAAACACACACTTGCAGCCCAGCTTGCCTTGAAAGACCATATACGGTAGGTTTTGCAAGCATTCCTGCCCAATACTGTATAAGTGGTCTCCTGACTTGGAAAACAAAACAAAACAGTCCCCACTTCATATTGCAAAGGAAGGGAGGAGTAGCTACAACATGGCTCCCTGGACTAGGTTTGTAAGGAGTCCTCTGCAAAGAAGACCCCTTACTTTTGTAAAAGGAAATGTATTGGTAATTAAGCAGGCTTTGCAATTTGGTTCCTCTGCCCTCTGCAACCACTGCTCCCTGTCATGGGACAGGAGTCAGCTTCACCTGCTGAACAGCAGCCTGAAGGAGTAGAAGGTGAAGTGACTCCACCTGCTGCTGATCACCAGCCTTTTTGCTCCTGATGACAACCAGCTGGCTCCAGCTTTCTTAAGCAGGGTTTCCAGCCTCAGACAGTTGCTGGAAACAACATTCGTCGTTCCTGGCCAGACCTTGCTGCTTCTTGAGACCTTGGACCCTTGGCTTTCTTGACCTCTGGATCATCTGACTACATTAACTGAGGTATTCCTGGCCTTAGGACTGAATTGGTCCTTGTATACGGACTCTGCCTCCAAGCAAGTACCCCCTTGAGGCTTGGCTGGATGGCTGGCTTCTCCCTCCACTGAGCGCTGCCGGTGGCTGGCATCCCAGGACTATGACACTCCCTTTCTTTTGCAAAGGAGTGGGGTAACCAGCGGTGAGGGAGATTGTCCAGGGTCCTGAAAACACCGCATTTGCCTGTGCTTGCTTGTGGAATTGCGTCTTGTGCCTTCTGCATCTCTTCTCTGGAACCTGGAATGTAGATGGGACTCTGCCTGCTCTGCCGGTTCCTATTCAGTCCACCTGCCTAGGAGTGCTTGCTGCATTATTTACGGTATCTCCTGTGGGAACTACTGTACTTCCTTAGGATGCAATAGCTGAACAGATAGGGTAGGAACTATCAGCCCCACTCTGATTTGGTTTCATAGTGGAGCAGTTCATCATGCTTCCTGTCCACACACGGCAATAATTCCTGCTCTTACTGTAAAGAAAGGGTGGAGAACTGGATGTCAATGTGGGCAAATGTGCAATCTGCAAAGTGCCTTTCAAAGTGTTCCACAAGACCCAACAATCAGCTGATTAGCTAATCTGAGCCACATCTGTACTTGGCTTTACCTAAGATGAGCCAGGTCTTTACCTGCCCCACATTTGATATATAATATTTTTATACAGTGGTGCCCCGCTAGACGAAAATAATTCGTCCTGCGAAAATTTTCGTCTAGCGGGTTTTTTGTCTAGCGAAGCGGCAATGACAGCCGCGCTCCGCTAAACGGAAAAAAAAGACGAAAATTTTTCGTCTTGCGAAGCAGCCCCATAGACTTTTTCGTCTTGCGGGGCAGCTTCCGCTAGACGAATGCCGTTCGTCTAGCGAGTTTTTCGTCTAGCAAGGCATTCGTCTAGCGGGGCACCACTGTACTGCCCTTCATCTGAAGATCTCAGTGTGGTTCACAGCATAATAATACAATATAAAAACAAAAAATAATAAACAAAAACAAACAAACAAACCAATTATTCCCCCCTCCCACAAACACATTTAAAATGAAAGAGGATGTTAATCAGCCATATATGACATCAGGTACAGAGCAGGAGGGTGCAGCTTGGCTGAATGTGGGCCAAATTGGGAGGTTAATTGGGCATGTGAGATGAAGTTCCCACCCCTGCTCTAGAATCGTATGGATACAGAAGGGGGACCCTCCGGCAGCTGGGGGAAACAGGCTCTGCTACTTACTGCTATTTTTATCTTCCTACTTTTCAGCTTACAAACAATGGAGAAATGGGAGGCGGCATCGTGTCTGAGCTCTATAGCAAGTAGTTGTAGCTATGCTGCTATAAGGTACACTCCACACTGTATATAGTTGTAGCATTGCAGTGCCTACTAAGTGGCTGATCCAGCCTCAGGTGGAAGCCTTTTACTTTCCCTTTGCTGAAAATCTCCCTTCCTCAAGGCACATTTGCCAGCTCTGGTGCTCCCCCCTTCCAACTTGTCTTGTTGCATTGCATTACAAATCATCAGCCACCATCAAGAGGTCAAGAGCCATCATTTTTTCATCCTTCCCCCACCTCAACAAGAAGCATGAGACATCTGAGATTTGGCTCTGTTTCCAAACGGTCACAGTCTGTCCCCTGCAGGGAGTCACTACTCCTCTTCCAAATGGATTTATGACCCTATAAACGGTGAATCATTGTGTGTAATAAAGAGCAGAACAGATCTGAGTGCTATCCAATTTAATAATTACTGGAGTAACTTAATCATTTTCAGATATGTTGCCCCGGTGCCGGCAGACCTTGAAAACCTGCCTGTGAGTGTTCGTTTGATCATGATATAATAGTGCTACAAGGCTGCTGAGCCTCTTCCCAGCCAAACAGAATATTTCTCTTCACTCCCACCCAGAATTAATGAAGTGCTCAACAAGAGTGCTTATGATGGTTGGTCAACCAAATAGTGGGGGTATTTTATTTGAAAAACTTGTGTGTGTCTTTAGCTCACTCTACTTACAAAATGATCATGTTTGGACATTATGTTTGGGCCTAACACCAAATTGTGAAGAGAGAGTTTCTGCTGGGTTCTGTGGATTCTGATTCCAGATAAGCAAACTTGCAATTAAGTGCACATCCATGGTCTATGAATGGGGTCAAGATAAATCAGTGATGGATTTCAGGTGGTAGGTTTAAATATGCATGATCAGATGCAACAAAATGTTGGGCTCTATTATGGCCAGGAAGGAGGAGCTTCCAAAAACATTGTCAGGCAAAGTGTCAATCAAGTTTTGGACAAGGGGAAACAAGGAGTCGGGTAACACTATGGAGAACTCCTTTTAGATAAGGCCAAAGGTCCATATAGACCAGCACTCTGTTGTCACAATGGCAAGTCAGATGGCTCCAGAAACCACACAGGCAGGGCATGACGGCAACAGTCCACTGTTACTGTTACTCTTAAACACATAATAAGTGCCCTGCTAGATCAGAAGAAAGACCCATCTAATCCAGCATCCTGTTCTCATAGTGGGGAGGTTGTGGAGAGTTTGTAAGCTGGATGTGGGTGCAGCAGCAACTCTGCACTCCTCCGATTCCTAGCAACTGGTTTTCAGAGGTATACAGTCCCCAACAGTGGAAGTAGAACACTGCCATTATGGCTCATAGCTGTTGATCACCTTATCCCCCAAGTTGGGCTTGCAGCCTGAAAAAAAATTAATTTGTTCCAATGTTCTAATTAGGGTTTTGTTTTCCTTTAGGCTGTTGGCTCCTCCCCATGCATTGAATGAGGCCCTCACTTTTAAAGTAGCCCAGCTTGTTTCATGTGTTTTTTATTTCAGCGATACAGAGGCAACTGCAGCATCACTGTAGCTTCATAACTGGAAACCTTGAAGTGTAAGGATCTGCTAACATGGGCTGAAGAGTGGCTGGCCTTGTGGTCTTTTCTGATAATGGCACTCTGAGAAGGTAGGGGTGTCAGAATCCATTTCCAAAGGCAAATCCTCTTCCTAGTTTGAGAGCTGATCTGTGTCCAAGTCCTCTTTCCTTAAGAAGGGCAAGTTTGAGCCCTGGGCCATGACACATAATAGTTTGTTGTTGGCAGGTTGTAAGCATGCTCCAGACTGAGAGCAGTGCCTCACTTCTGCTTCTGTATCAACCACTGGTGAGAGGGCAGATTTGATATGGGATGGTTTTGTGGTATGGCACCACTTTTTCAACAAGCATCTTCAGATCTTGAACTCACCCACTCAATTTAGAGGACAGAGCATTAAGAGGGCTTCCTTTTCCAGTTATGCCTTGCTTGAGCAATATGGTTTTCCTGAGCTCTGGTGTGTTTCTGTATTTTTGGTTTTTCCTCCAGCGCTGACTTGCCCTTTGGTCCTGACTTCTGACTTGATCCATATCTCAGCCTCTTGGTTTATTCTCCAGTTCTTTTTTGATCTTTAATCCCAACTAGTGTATAGTTCCATATAACTCAGTGGCAGAGCATTTTCTTTGCATGCAGAAGTTCCCAGGTTCAGTCTTCAGGTAGGGTTAATAAAAGCTTCTATCCACAATTCTGGAGAGGCACTTGTGTAGGCAATACTGAGCTAGATGGAGCAGTGGTCTGATTCAGCAGAAGACAGCCTTCTAAGTTCATTGTCCCCAACTCCTGCCTCACTTCAAATTGCTGCCCTGACAGCCTGGATGTTCTACAACATATTTACCGCACAATCTCCCTAGTCCTTAGTTGGCAATCACCACATGAAGGAAATTGTGATGTTTGTCAACAAAGTTACACTTTCTTTGTGGTGTAACTAGACTGGTTTGCCTGAGAGAAATTGAGATATTTTCTTATATGGTTTGAACGTCAGTGATTAAAAATATATATAATGGAAAGTACCTTAAGTTTCTGCATTGTCTTGAAGGGCACTCCTACACAATCCAGTCTGGAAGTTAGCAAAGCATGGAGTACAATGGCCAAATCACTTCTGTCCAAAAAGGGTTGTAGCTGGCGCACCAGTCAAAGGTGAAAACAACACTCCTAGCCACCAAGCAACCTGAGTCTCCAGTGAAGGTGTTCAATCCAAGAGCACCCCAGATCTGTGAACCTGCTCAATCCAGGGAAGTGCAAATCCATTCAGGGCAGGCTGCTTCCCCTCCTCTTGGATAGAGAACCTGGGACACATAGCACCTCTATCTTTTCAGGATTCAGCTTCAGTTTATTGGCCTACAACCCATCAATGCCCCTAAGCACTGATCTAACACCTCAACTGCCTCTCCTGATTAGATGGTACAGACAGATATAGCTGGGTGTCAGCTGCATATTGGCAACTCATCTACAGCTACAGCCCACCTCTTTGTGGACACCAAACTGCGGGAGGCAGTGGAAGACAGGAGTGCCAGGTGTGCACTGGTCCATGGGGTCACAAAGAGTCGGACATGACTAAACCACTAAACAACAACAACAGTCTGAGTGACTCATCTATAGGTTATTTCACTAAGGTCTTATCATGTCAATTATCTGATAATTCTTGAAGAACACTAGATATCAATAGGGCATTACTGCATCAAAGCAATCACCTACTATTTGTTTAGGCTGTCCACTTTCAGTCCTGGAGTCATTCTTCATCTTCTAGTTGATTCAATTGTCAGTGGTGTTTCATCAAGCCACCTTTCATTGTGTGTCAAGTTCCCTGTTGGTCATGCTCCATATCCAGTGTCTCTTGGGACTCAGCTTTCATGAAGGAACCAGCTTTCACACTTACAAAGCCTCTTTTTTTGTTGCACACATCTATAATTCAAATTCATTTTCTTCATGGGGAAAATGTTACTGTTTCATCATCCACTAGAGTTTTCAGGGGATAAATCTCAAAAGGAGACATTTCCTTTTAAAAAAATTGTTCCCTATATTTATCTCCCCTGGTCTTTGGAGGGCCAACCCATTATGAATGGCTCCGCTGTTGTTATCGATGTATGGATCTTTGTGCAGAGAGGATGAATGGGGCGATAGTCATATCTGGCATGTGCTGAGAACACAACCACCAGGGAGGTTGTTTTATTTCCATGTATTAAATCTTTGATCTTTTTCGTCACCATAAATCTTTATAAAAATAAATTTAGAAGGAGAAGAAAGATGGTCTGCTACTTGGGTGCCATTTGTCTAACAAAGCTTCACTAGGCTTTTTAAACATTTTCATTATGCAGCTATTGAATGTGGTCCAACTAAACAATTGACTGCTGTGTGTATTTTATGTAAGCCAAATTTCAGCACTAGAGAAACAGTACCATGAGCTACTGTGTTGAACAACAGAGGCCACATCTAGTTCTTCAAAGGCTCCTTGCAATGCGGATCCTTGCAATGCGGATTCATTGAGTTCCTCCAGATTCATCGTGATTTGCTTGCACAAAGCTTATTTGGAGGTTAGACTATGCTTGGTCTTCATTCAGCATTCATTCTGATTTCTTTGCAGGGAGGATATGGAGCAATGAACATTCACCCTGATTTGCTTGTGTGGTGCATCCTTCTGTCATTCATTCATTCATTCATTCATTCATTCATTCATTCATTCATTATAGACCTGCTTGCAGCTGCTGCCTGCCCCACCTGCTGGACCTGCTGCCTCTACTGGATCTCCAGACCAGGACCTGCCTGCAGCGGTGCAAGTAGGGCAGGGACCAGAATCCTGGGCGAGCGGAAAGCGTTGGAAACACCTGCTGCTCCAGCTAAGTGTGCACCAGTTGCTGGGGCAGCTCTATAAAGCTTGCTTGCTCCAGTGGAGATGACACCAAGAGGGTTTTCCACTTCGGGGATGGAATGAGGGTTTGAGGGGGATGGTGTTTTAACTTGGGGGAGTGTTGTTTATTGGGGGAGTGGGGTTTTAAATTAAGTGTTGTAGTTGTATATCGGGTCCTCCATTAAAGAGGGCACATGTTGCGGTCTGACCTAGCCACCTGACCCAGTGTTGTGGGTGGGTAATCCTGGAACAGCCACAACCCCTGATAAGTGGGTCCAGCATTTTTTGGGCGTAATCTGACCAATGGGGTGCCTCAAAAAAAGGAGCAACCTGGACCTATATAAACCATACGAGGCTTATGAGCTTCCTCTTTGGGGCTATCACATCGGAACACCCGCCCACCTCTCCCTATATTTAGGGCTTGCGCTTGACCTTGCTATGCCGTCGTGTGTCGCCTGCTTTTGGGGCAGGGGCACGGTAGGAATTTTCCCCACTTGGCTGATTGGCTGGTGCCATTTGGGTTTCACCTGCCGCACAGCAAATCGTCACAACTTGTAAGTTGTGGATAGGCTCTGGTTCAGGTGTTAGGTGTGGCACGTGACGTGGCCACGCCTATGCAATGACAGGATATTCCAGTAGAGGAATCCAGGGACTCACTGGTTTGGTGATCCCCGAAAGGGGTTCAGCCCGTGCCCGAGTCCAGGGGACATCAGGGCGGCTGATTGGTGCTCCCTCCATCAGCTGTCCCTGGTGTTCATCCTTTGGCTGTCCTATGAACGTGGCTCTGGGACAGCGCTGCCTGCATGGGTGCAGGGAGCTAGTCGAACCAGAACCTATGCAACCACTCACTTGATTGTAATCAATAAAGTTGTGGCCTAAATTTCTGCCAAAAACCAAACCAAATATCTGTCTCCTGTGTGAATTTATTTAAGGGAAAGGTAAAAGGTCTAAACACACAATTGTAGTTTTTTTGGTTTTTATAAGGCTGATTAATACTCTGCGGTAGTAGTAGTAGTAATAGTAATAAAGAGTTTTCAGTGCATTTTCCTGTCACTTTCCTAACTGCAAGAGTAAGTGTTGTTGTAGTTGGATTATTTGTGCTGGGGTGATGGTGTACTTTCAAAAACTTTAATTGTAGAAACTGAAATTCCCAGAATGTGATTGAATCCTTCTCACAAAATAGTTTCAGTCTGGACACAGAAATATGTTGAATGTGCTGCTGGGGAGAAGTGCAGCTGGCTTTTGTGCCCTGGAAAAGACCACCCCTTTACTTGGCCATGATAGGCCAAATCAGATTCAGTTTTCATGGGCAATCTGGTTCTCCCAGGCATTTGCCAGAGGAGCTGATGTTATCCAGCTACTCCACAGGAAAACTAGCTTGCCCCTGGCTTCTGGCAGCTGTCACTTCTCCCAGTTTAAAGCTGGTAAGTAGTCCTACCACCCTCACTATATAGCACAGGGACCCCCATTAATCTGATTGGCAATAAATGAAGAAATGTTTATGAAATGAAAACATTTACCTTTTTAAAAGGCCTAAATAGGACATATTGATCCATGATGAGAAGGGCTTTCATTTTTAAGTGATCTCTATTCAAAGACCAATGAGAATATATACCTTCTAGACAAGTGGTTTTTTAAAAAAATTGTTTTTAACTTGGGTCTCCATATTTTGTTGGGCTAGAATTGCCACCACCCTAACAGTTGGCTAAGCTGACCAGTGGATGATTCAGGTTGTAGCCCAGAAATATTTGGGTACCCAAAGTTGAAGAAAACTGTTCTGGGGCATTCTGTTTTTGAGAATATACCAAAAGCACGAGAGCAGATAAGTTAAATCTTTCTGTGACGGTGTGTGTGTGTGTGTGTGTGTGGAGTGATGCCTTTGGAAGAACTTGTCACCCTGTCAAAACTTCAGTAACCCTCTTCAAGAGATGGGGAGAGGAATGTTTAAAATGAGCAATATAGCTTTCTACTGGATAGAGGGAGGGGGGAAACTCCTCATGGTATGACATTCCATGAGAAAAATTAATGTGAAACATTAAAAATGCTACTTAGAAAAAGGGAATCCATTTTTTACCCACAATGAGACAATTTCGGCTGGCGTCGTGGTGTTGATTAATGCATGATGAAGGTATTTAATGTCACCTCATGCCTGCCTTTTCCCTAGGGGCATGCATTAATCAAGTGTGCTGGGTTCTTTGTCATGTCCCTTCTGCTTAAATAATACCCATAACTGAACATGAGTAATATAGTCACCCGGGTGTAAATGGGTATATTGTATTCCTGCAAGCAACAAGAAACTTGGTGGAGTTGGAGGGAATCTTGAGGGCCTGAGATGCATAGCAGATGTTACCGCCTAATAAAGGGCATCCAGTTTTGTTGCAATGGTTGGGGTGGTGGTTATGAATATGAAGAGTGCTGCTGGATCAGGCCAAAGGCCCATCTAATCAAGCATACTGGCCTTACAGTAACCGACCAGACACCTGTGTAAAGCCCACAAGCATGATCTGAGTGAAGCAGCACTCTATCCACTTGTGAATGTTATTTATAATATAATTATTTATTATTATTTATTAAATTTGTATACCACCCATCAGAAGATCACAGGGCGGTTCATAACATAAAAATTCAAAATGAGAACACAAATCCAAACGCAAACCAATAACCCCTCTCTCACAAACACATTTAAAAGGCAATATATTGTTTAATTAACCCAAAGGCCTGAGAGAAAAGGAACATTTTTGTGTAATGCCTAAAGATATGAGATGAGGACACCAGGTGAGCCTCCCTGAGGAGAGCATTCAATAAAACTGGGTCTTTTCTGTGGTGGCTCTATTTTCATGTTGCCATTCTCTGGCCCTCTCATGGAGGAGGCACGGGGTCCAGACTGATCCACATGGAGAGAGGTGGTGTTTGAGGTATTGCTGTTCTGAGCTATTTGGGGCTTTGTAGGTCAAAACCAGCACTTTGACTTTGGCCTAGAAATTAATTGGCAGCCAGTGTAGTCAGGCCAGCATTGGTGTTACATGCTCAATTCATCTTGCCCCAGTGAACAACTTGGCTGCTGAATTCTGCTGAATTTTCTGAACCCTCTTCAGAGACAGCCCCATATATAAAACATTGAAGTAATCTAACCTAAAGGTTACCAGAGAATAGACAACAGATAGGGGTGCAGCTGGGCCACCAACCTTGGGTGGGACTCCACTCCACTGAGGCCACCTGAGGCCACTTCACTGAGGCCACCTGAGCCTCTAGAGCAGGGTTCTCAACTTTGGGTCCCCAGCTGTTGTTGGGCCTACACCTCCCATCACTCTTGACTACTGTTCTTGCTAGCTAGGGATGATGGGAATTGTAGTCCAGCAATAGCTGGGGACCCAAGGTTGAGAAACACTGCTCTAGAGGCAGCAAAGGATCCAGAGGTACCCCCAAGCTATGTACCCACTCCTTCAAAGGGAGTTTAATCTTAACAAGAGCAACCAACCTCCCATCCGTCCAATCTAGGGAACCACTCACTAACAGTGCTTCAGTCTTATCTGGATTGAGCTTCAGTTTGTTGGCTGTCAACCAGTCCGTTACAATGGTCCAGCACATCCCTGCAGATGTAAAGGAAAATTAGAGCTGTGTGTCATCACCATATTACTGACAATGTACTCCAAAGCTCTGGATGACCCCACTAACTGGTTTCATTTAGATGTTAAACAAATAGGGGATAAAATTGAACACCGAGGAACTCCTCATTGAAGGCTTCATGGTGCTGAAGAGCACTTCTTAAGCATCTCCCTCTGGAAATGACCCTCCAAGTAGGACTGGAACCACCGCAAAGCAATGCCCCCACCCCCCAACTTGGACAGTCACCCCAGAAGGATACCATGATTGATCTTATCAAAAGATGCTGAGAGGTCTGGGAGAGTTAACAGGGACACATTTCCCCCCTCTCTCTCCAGACCAGTGGCGGAGCATATTCCCACCCTGCCCAGGGTGGGTGCACTCCTGAGGGGGGCAGGGCATGGAGGGTCCCCCCCCCCAGGCATGGGATAGCTGCTTGGGAGGGAAGGGGGGAATGCTGCCAGCAAAGCAGTGCAGCTCCCCCTCTTACCCCGACAGCTCGGGGGAGGCTTGGGAGTCGGGGGTGGCGGTGCACCGAATGTCACCCCCTCATTGAGGGCACCCGGGGCGAGCAGCCCCTACCACACCCCCCTTTCTCCGCCCCTGCTCCTGACAGAGGTCACCATACAGGGCAACTAAAGCAGTTTCTGTGCCAAAACCAGGCCTAAACTCCAATCAAACTGGATATAGGGGATCAGTTTCCTTCAGAAGTCCCTGGATCTGGTGACCACCCACTCAAGAACATTGCCCAGGAAGGGGCGATTGGCAACTGGCTGGTACTTGCTTAGATTTTTCAAATCCAATGAGGGCTTCTTACCACTGCCTCCTTCAAGCTGGTAGGGACCATCCCCTCTTGCAAGGTGGCTTTCATCACCTCTCTAGCCCAGTCATCCGTCCCCTCCCTGCTAGTTTTTATCAGCCAAGAGGGGCAAGGATCCAGAGCACAAGTGGTCACCCTGACCAATCCAAGCACTTTGTTTTCATCCTTGAGCCTTACTAACTGAAACTCATCCAACATAAAGGACTAGACAGTGCTCTGGATACCTCTTGAGAATCATATGCTTGCAACAGCAGAGCCAAGATCCCAGTGGATTGATTTTACCCTCAAAATGCTTCCCAAATGAGTCATAACAAGCTACCATCAGTTCTGCCACCTCCACTGGGTCAGATTGTAAAGCAATCTACGCAGAAAAACTCTACTGGACAGCACAATGAGGATAGCAAAATATGATTCCCAGCAACTGGTGTTTAGAAGAATACAGCTTCCAACCATAGCCATTGTGACTAGTTGTCATTCATAATCTTATTCTCCATTGTATCAGGATTCAATCTTATCCAGATCTGGAATCTGGGTTCTCAGCTAACTGGGCTTCTAGTGGTAATGTGACTTGAAATGTGACCCTTGCCTTCAAGTGGCTAATCCAGTGTATGCTCCAGTTGGTGTAGGAGAAGGTGGTCCTTCAGGCATCCCAAACCAATTAAGACTTTATAGGAAAGGACTTTCTGATAGTGCCTGGAAACATAACAGTAAGTAACCAATGTAGATGCAACAAAACTAAAGTATTGTGGCCCATAAAACGATCCCTTGACCATGTTTTGCACCAGTCAAAGCTTCCAATCCCTGCTTGGCTGTAAAAGGGGAGAGCCTAACCTCCCTCAGCGTAAACTCTCTCAAACAGTGCGAGAAGAAAATGAGATAATTGCTCTTGCATAATACGCACTGACTCTTTGGGATCAGGTAGGGATGAAATCTAAACACCCTCCTGGAAGCTTGTTCATTAGTGTTCAGTGCTTTGGCAGTAAAGTAAAGCTGCTTCTATAATGCCACAATTAACTAAGCACTCCTTGGCCCAATCTCCATGTGTCACTTTCTGAGCTACCAGCCAGGCTGCCAAAACTGACCTTCTTTTGACACTGTTGTTTCTTCTGTCTGATTGGGTTTTATTTTATATGCAGTTTTTATTTTACTTTGTATTGGTGGAGGGGCATGAAGAAAGCTGGGGAAGGGGGTGGAATCTGTATAGTTCAAGTCACGACTGCATGTAGGACCTAATTAAAGATGTCTAAGGAAACTGGGGATGGTCAGCTTGTCAAAAATTGCTGCCTTATCTTTTTACCAGGTGGTATTTAGAGACTGATTGTGGCAAAGAAAATAACTCAATAAAGTGAAGGAGAACAGAATAACAAAAAGGGGGGGGGGAGAGAAGGGGGACCAGGCATCAGGAATTGGATAATTTCTTAGCCACAGAAACACCAAGATAAAAACCAAGGAAACAAACCTTGGGATTGAAAGGAAAAGGTGTGAGAGAAAATGAAAAGAATGTAGAGTACAGACAATATTAATATGGAAGAGAGGATTGAACTGGCCAAGTTCAAAAAGGCACCGAGCAGAAATTAAAGGATGGATATAGACTCTGATGTATGTAGATAAAAGCAGGGGATGGCGAAAACAAATTAAGGAGAAGAAAAAGAAAGGTCAAAAGCTCAAGGAATTAAAAGCAACAACAAGACGGTGATCATAAAGAGAAATGAGATGGAGGCATGAAAGGTAGATTCTTACCCGGGAACAGAGTGGGTTTTAATTACCTGTTGCCAACCTCAGAGCAGTCTTACTTACAGTTTCTTTCAAAGCTCAGGGAAATAATGTGCAAAGCGGGTTGAATATTTTAAAAAAGAAACAAAGGAAAAGGACAGGTTCTAATCTCAGCACAGCCTGTTCAGAACAGGGAGCGTTGTTGGGTGATGAGTCAACATGATCCCCACCACCGCCACCACCACCCAAAAAACATTGTCCCGTTTCAAGAATGTGAACAAGATCATCCCTTCTGATGATTATGGTTTGGGGTCCATTGCAGGTGAGGACAAAAAAGTATTTGAATATTAATTATTTATTTCCTACCTCCCCTCTCAAAGAAGGCCCAGGGCGGCAAACACAAATGATAAAACAGAACATCCAAAAAACCAATCCCGATACAAATGCATACTGGGAAAGATACCCACTTAAATGGCTTGTTGGAAAAGGAAGGTCTTGAGTAGGTACGAAAAAGACAGAAGCCTGTTGTTTCAAGGGGAGGGCATTCCAAAGGGCAGGTGCCACAACACTAAAGGCCCATTTCTATATTGTGTGGAATGGGCCTCCGGATAAGATGGTATCTGAAGGAGGCTCCTGCAGAGAGGGATGGAGGGAGAAAATTGACCCAAACTTGCATTTCCCAGCCTTTTCAGCTCCAGCCTGTGTCTCCTCCTGACAGTGGGCTTTCCCAAGAAGACTTCAGACTGTGTTGCTTTAGGGTAGCAAGCCGTCCTTTTTTTTCTAGAAAAAGAGGTGCCAGTACTCACCATGAAGTTGTTACAGTAAGCGCCACACTTCTAAACAAGAAACAATCACCGCTCACTGGGTCCAGCAGTGGGTGAGGTTTGCAGCCCAGCGTGCAGCCCCACTGTCCTCTCAAAGCAACAGGTGCTTGCTGGGTCCCCCCCCCCAACCCAAAATTCAAATTTGACCTATGTGCAGCGACTTTTTTGGGGGGGGGCGGACAAGAGGAGCGGACCGCGTTTCAGCAGGCTTCACTCGGTCCGCTCCAAAAGTAGAAAAGGGGGCTGGAGCTGACGCCAGCAGTACAGTCGGCTCCAGAGTGTCAAGGGACAACATTGGAAGAAAACTCAGAGAGAGGAGCATCATGGGCCAATTGGACACAAGCGTCGGAGTCAGCTGAAGCTCCCAGGTGCAGCGGAGCACTAGAGTCATTTAACCCTCCTTTGCATTTAAGCACAAATAGGATTTGCATGAGTTTATGGGCCAGTATAGAAGGTGCTCCGTTTAGCCAGCATAGCTCAATGGTCAAAGCCAGGTGTGCTGATGCATTCCCTGCATGGGGCTTGGAGCAGCGGCGGATCCCTGTATGGCGATAGTTACTATTGTCCTAGTCTGGATAGCCCCAGTTGGTGCAAAAGAGTGGTGGATAATGCCAAGGTCGCAGCCTCTGTCCCATTGTGGGGGATTGGTTTAGATGATCTTCAAGTTCCTTCCAACTCTTCAAATCTGTTATTTTTCCAAGATGCAGGTGGGTGGTTCCCCATATGGAACAACTACACATTCCGGCATTACAGACTGGATAGCCCAGCGGTTAGAGCATAGTACTAATTATGCCAATACGCAGGGTATTACGGATACCTACATAGTATAATGACTCATTATACTATGTAGGTATCAGTAATTAGGGCATGCTGCTGATAATGCCAAGGTTGCAGGTTTTGATCCTCATTCAGGACCGGCACACATTCTTGTGTGCTGGGGCGCTGGGCTAGATGACAAGGGGGGCCCCTTCCAACTCTAATTCTATACCCGGTAGTTCTATGGAAGGGCACAGATAGTATAAACACTATATGTGCTGTATGTATGTGTGTGTGTGTGTGTGTGTGTGTGTGTGTATAAGCATATGCATGCAAGTGTGTATGTATAGTATACAATATGTGTGCTGTCTGCATGTGAATATAGTACACATGTATTTGTGTGTGTGTGTATAGCGGCAACAATATCAGGATACCCCGTTAGAGGGGTCTTGAGGGGAGTCTCTGACTACAAGCACACAACAAGTGGGCCATAGAACTCCCCTCAGCAATACAGGAGGGGGCCCACTATGCAAATGCATGTTTTGCAGTGCCCCCATATTCCCGATTGGCCCTGTCTTGCTTCAGGCACCCAGCAGGGGGCTGAGAGGGGTACAAGCCCAATGCCTACTGTAAGGCAAGGTTTCCTACATCTGAAATTTAACAAAGTTGTGGCCATTTTAATCGCAAATATTTTGTCATGTCTATTCCTTGATCCTGAAGTCTGGCTCCCGGTGGGCGACAGGACTTCGCCTGGGAACGCAAAGAGGTGTCTGTTCTGTGTACCCATGAGTACCCCCTGAAGGGAGGGGCAGAGAAACAACAACAAGGTGAAGAAGCATTCTCTGAATAGACCAGAGGCAAACTTGACTGTGAGTCCTGGAATCATAGCTGTCAAGTTTCGGATTTGAAAATAAGGGATCAGCAGTCTCACCTATCCCGGGGACAGTCACATGTCAGTGGTGGGCGGAGCCAGAAGCAAAAGTGGGGGAGCAGCAATGTAAACTCCAAGCGGGCTCGGGCTCGGAGCGGAGCAAAGAGGAGGGCAGCCATGTGCTCCGCGCAATGGAGCCCCATCGTCTTCTTGTCTGATCCCATCAAAACAGGACAGGAAGCAGCAGCTGCTCAAAGGCAGCCAGGCTCCGCCCGCCAGCTAACCCTATTGGCCGGCTGAGGGGCTCGGCGGCAACGGATAGGGGCTGATGCAGGGGGAGGAATACACCCCCCTGTAAGCACGGGAAACGGCTCCCACTTGCTTTGAGGGCTGAGGCTTTTCTCTCCAAGTAGGCGAGGTCTTCCCACCCAGTCCCTGGCCAGCAGGGGAGGAGCTGCTTCCATTAAAAACGGGAAATTTAAGGGAAATAAAAAATAAGGGAGAGCAGCGGGAAACTGCTTGAAATAAGGGAGAATCCCGGGGAAAAACGGGATACTTGACAGCACTGCCTGGAATGCCTGCTCGTGGCCTTGCGTGCCTTTTCCCACTTGGCCTGGAAAGGCAGGGCCCTGACTGATTCCAACTGCAAAAGCTGCTGTGACTCTTGGGCTGTGGTGTTGCCTGAAGAGTTTGTCAAGGTGATGTTTTGTTTGTTTGTTTGTTTTTTACGCTGTTGACATTTTCTTTTATCTTTGTTTTGGGTCTTATTCTGATTCATGTGGAAATTGTTCAGTTTGCTTGTGTACTTTTTTGATGTGTTTCATTTATTGCTTATGTCTACTTTTGTTATGTTTGCAATCATGCAATTATTTTTTTTAAAATGTGTTAAGCCAGAGCTTTCCAAACTTTTCAGCTTGGTGACACACTTTTTAGACCCGCATCATTTTCGCAACGCAGTAATTTAGGATTGCATCATTTCGTGACACAGTAATTCAGTTTTACTAGCAAACCGGAGGTTAAACTAACCCCTTTCCAGCCCTGGGAGTAGCGTGGGCAACGTGGGGACCTATACACTGCAGCCGACTTACTAACATGTTGCAACACACAGTTTGGAAATCTCTTTTGTAGGTCATATCGAGCATGGTTTGAACTATGGATAGGCGGCATACAAATAAAATGAGGTATGTGTGTATGGAAGGCTGGAAAGGACTCTTGTACACAGTCAATCAGCCACTGTCAATCAGCATGGACAGTACTAAGTGGCATAGACCAATATAACACAGCTTCCTGTGTTCTCCCTTGCAAATGTACTGCCCGGCGCACAGTCTGAATCACATGCAGGCCTTGTTGAGTCAAGCTGTCATTTACTGTCATTTCTCCTGCGAATCCTTGCCCTGACACAGCTGACTTATTTTGCAAATAAGTGCATCTGACATAAGTGCAGTGTCACATTATGGGACCTTGATGCCAAACCTTTGTTTTATATCAGGAAGAATAATTAGCACTCAGACAAGCTTGAGCTGTGATGTCAGACACCACACATGACACTGCCTGAAAGAAGTTATTAGTTCCGATCTAACAAAAGCTTGCTGGCAAAGACAGTTTCTTCTAATTTGTCTCTTTGGGACTTTACTGAAATGAAACAACAACAGAAACCTGGCAAAGAGAAAGGTGAAGGCACGAGAAAACAAGGAGAAATCCCACTTTGCTTCCTAATGCATAGGTTTACTATCAGTTGAGAAACAAAGTCTCTCTCTTCCCCCCCCCCCCATCCCAGACAGGGACAAATAATGAATCATAGAATGTGAGTTGGAAGGGACCCAAGGGTCATCTAGTCCAACCCCCTGCATTGCAGGAATCTCAGCTAAAGCATCCATGACAGATGGCCATCCAACCTCTGCTTTAAAACCCCCAATGAAGGAGAATCCACAACCTCCCAAAGGAGACTGTTCCACTGTCAAACAGCTCTTACTGTCAAAATGTTTTTCCTGATGTTTAGTCGGAATCTCCTATTTTGTATCTTGAAGCCATTGCCTTGAGTCCTAACCTGCAGAACAAGCTCCCTCCCTCTTCCATGTGACAGCCCTTAATATATTGATATATATATATATATATATTCACCATATCATATCAGCATTATATATATATATATAATGCTGATATGCTATGGGGTGTGTGTGTGTATGTATATATGTATATGTGTGTGTGTATATATATATATATATATATATACACACATACATATATATACATACACACACACACCATATCATATCATATCATATCATATCAGCATCATATCATCATCATATAATATAATATATTCAAGTCCCCTCTTTACCAGGCTAAATATACCCAGCTCCTTCAAGTGCTCCTCATAAGGCTTAGTTTCCAGACCCTGGATTATCTTGGTTGCCCTCCTCTGCACACATTCTGGCTTGTCAACGTCATTCCTGCTCAGAATTGGGCACACTTTTCCAAGTGTGGTCTGACCAAGGCAGAATTGAGTGGTACTATTCCTTCCCTTGATCTGGATACTATATATCTGTTGATGCAGCCTAGAATAGCATTAGCTTTCTCCCCTGCTGCATCACACTGTTGACTCATGTTAAGCTTGTGGTCCACCAAGAACCCAAAGCTTCTTTTCACATATCCTGATGGTAAGCCAGCTATCCCCCATCTTATATTTGTGCATCTGGTTCTTCCTGCCTAGGTGCAGAACTTTACATTTGTCCCTAGTGAAATTCATCCTGTTAGCTTTGGCCCATTCTGTTAAGGTCATTTTGAATTCTGATTCAGTCTTCTGCACCATTAGCTACCCCTGCCTGTTTGGTGTCATCTGCAGATTTGATGAGCACCACCCTCAGTTCCTTCGTCCAGGTCATTAATAAAGATGTTGAATAACAAGGGGCCCAAGACAGAACCCTGCGGCATTCCACTTGTCACTTTCCCCCAGGATGATGAGGAACCTTTAATGAGTGCTCTGTGGGTTTGGTCAGTCAGTTGCGCAACACTCTAATAAGATGATGTGGGGTAATTCCCTCGGGGGTGAGCCATGCTACGTGCGCACAGAAAGCTCTCCCGAGATGCCTGAGGGCTGCGTCGGTGGGAGCCCTCGACCTGGCCTCCAGCCGCCGCCGATTGGCTAATTCAAACCAGGGCCAGGTGCGAACCCTGCAGCCTTGGCGGCCATCCCAGGGGACAGAGCAATGACCAGCCAATCGAGGCGTGTCTCCAGGGGCCCGAGGAGCCTGCAGCAGGTCGCAAACGCTGACCCCCCAAACAAGGCAAGTGAGCGGTCATTCCAACACTTTCTCTTTTACTCTCCTTATCTCTTGTTCTTACTTACACTGCTGAAGCTGCTAACAACCTGCTAAGTTAAATAGCATCCTTGCAGCCATAGTCGCATACGTGAACAGGTTCCTCTGATTTTGGGGGACTTTTGACGTTATTATACCCAAGAGGAAAGCTTCGGCATTTTGGGGAAATGTTCTTTTAAACCATTTTTTTTAAAAGTTCATTATATATCACTTCCCAATAATCTTTAATTACACTGCATGACCACCACATGTGGAAGAATGACCCTTTAACCTTTTACATTTCCAAAATTTACCTGTTTCTGATTTAAACATCCTTGAGAATCTGTTTGGTGTTAAATACCACCTGTGGATCATCTTCAAATAATTTTCCTTTAGTGTATAGGTTTCATTTAGTTATGCAGCGGTACCTTGGTTTTTGAATGTCTCTATTGTAAAACAATTCAGTGAAACTGTTAAATATAGTTCCAATACAGTTGCATCCTGGAGTAAAAATCTCCACTTAAAAGGTTTGTTGTTGAATGAGGAAATTTTCTAGAAGGTGATAAAAAGACAACAGAGATTGCACCTGTCTGCTTTGTAATGGGAGAGTATTTCAAAGGGTAGGTGCCAACACAGAGAAGGCCCCGTTCCTACATTTAAAGGAAAGGGTCCTCCTGATGAGGTGGTATTTGCAGAAGATCCTGTCTTGTGGAACGTGGTTATCAATTGGTTTATAAGGGGGTGAGACAATCTTTTTAGTCTTGAAGTAGTGCTCAGAAATACAGGAGTCAGCAATGGCTGCAGGAGAAAATATAATTGCATTAAGTTGACCTTCAGGAATGAAGTGAGAGGTTCTCTTTTGCCTCATTTGAAAGCCAACATTAGCTATCTGGCACCTCATATTTCATTGTTTGCCAAGCATTTGCTTAATTACCATCTTTAATGTTAATGATGACCGTCTGTTTTCAGGAACAGAAAGCAGTTAGAAATTTTTACCCCTGCTCTCTTCAGGATGAAGTTTCCATATCTTAACATAAAGCCTAGATATACAAGGCAGAACTTGACTTCTGTACTTTAGGAATAAATATCAAGGGATACACAGTTTCAAGTCTGGATTAAGTGAGACCTCTAATCGGTCACTTGAGAAAGAGGCTAGCTTTGTTGTTTTCGTTTCGTGTTTTTTTGGTTTTTTTTTACTGTTTTTCAGAAGCCTGCCTGCGTAATTTAAAAAAGGGAAAGCTGGTTAGTGTGTTGGAAACCCTCTGTTTGGATTGAGGTAGGATTTGGAAAGATTTGTATGAGCACCAGATGGAGGGTCAGTCCCTTGCTATTTTTTTTTAGTCTGGTAAACTACTGAATACACAAACTTAAAACAGCAGCAGCAATCAACTAACCTTTTCTGTGTATAGACCTGATAGTGTGTTTAGCCATCTGTACTCAGCTGCAGTGGCGGAGGAAGGGGGGCGGGGGGGGGCGGACCGCCCTGGGGGTGACACTCATGTCGGGCCCCCGCCCCCGTGACTGGCGCAAAGCAAAACCGAGCCTAAACATGGTTCGGCACGTGGCGGCGGCTGGCTGGCTTGCTTGACTGGCTGAAGGCGCCTGCTTTCCCTTTTTTTCTTTTTGAAGGGCTTTTATAGCGCTCAGCTGCCGGGGTGCAGAGCTAAGGGGCAGGCCAACGAGGAGGGGGGTCACACGACGCCCCTCCTCGCTGCCTCCTCCTCGGCTCTGTGCTGTGGCAGCCGAGCGCTAAAAAAGCCCTTAAAAAAAAAAAGAGGTAAGGAAAGCAGCCGCCGGCCGAGCAAGCAAGCGGCTACTTTCCTTTCCTGCTTTTTTTCTTTTTAAAGTGCTTTTTAGCGCTCGGCTGCCACGTCACGCTTGTGGCTGGCCTGGCGTGACACCCCTCCTCGCTGGCCCGCCCCTCACCTCTGCGGCTCTGCCCGGGCCAGCTGAAAAAAGCCCTTTAAAAAAGAAAAAGGAAAGGAAAGCAGCCGCTTGCTTGCTCGGCCGGCGGCTGCTTTCCTTTCCTTTTTTTTCTTTTTAAGGGCTTTTTTCAGCGCTCGGCTGGGCGGAGCCGCACCGTACGGAGTGCGCATGCGCAGAATTCCACACATGCGCACTCCGTACCGGGTGCCGTACAGGCGCCGCCCCGGGTCCTTGGGGGTGACAAAAAAATTGTCACCCCCGGTACCTCTGGGCTTGCTACGCCTCTGCTCAGCTGTAGTCTAGTGAATCTAGAAGGACCTGTCTCCCCCCTCCCTCCTCCCTCTCCCTGCTGCTTTTCCTCTTAAAAACAAAACAAAACAAAACAAATGTTCCAAAGTTGTTTCCGAAATTTACAATATGCCGCCATCAACAACTAAATCTGCAAACATATAGTCATGTCCCTAGGATTAATCTCATTTGCATTCAGTGGATATTGCGTCTTTGTAAGGATGTAAAAAGGCAAGGATTTGGGGTGTGTGTGTGTGTGATGTAAGCAAGGCAAGATGGCATTTTGGAACATTGCCAGTCCGGAGGACTTTGAGGACACCAACCTACAGGAGGCCTTTGTGTCCTGGGTAAAAAAATATTTCCCACTGCCATTTTACACATTGAGAGAATACACAGAGCACTCCGTCCCAAGCAAAAATCCAGGAGACATTATTGTTTGCTTTAGTTCCTTCCCAATCAAAAATGACTTATTTAAAAATAATAGAAAATTGGGAAAAAACCAATATTGGGATGCTGCAACGCAGATGTGATTTTAAAATTTATCCTGCAGTGCTACCCATTCAAACTCCTAATAGCATATGAAGGAGTGACTAAGGCAGCCTCCCCACAACTAGAAGTCAAAAAGTTGCTGAACCAGCTGGGACTACAACTAAGGGAAGACAAAAACAAGGCAGGGAGAGGAAGACACAGAACTTGAAAGAAAATGGAAGTAAATATGGAAAAAAGGGAAGAAAAAGACGACAGGGACACCTGCAAACAAAACAAAACAAAACAAAACAAAACAAAACAAAACAAAACAAAACAGCAACAAAGTGCCACAGAAACCACCATCCACAAGTTTGGTTAAGAACTGTACGGACAACAACCAGAATGGGCAAGAACTGGGCTTCTTCTTCTTCTTCTTCTTCCAATATAGACACTCCCCATTTGCATACAATCAACATGCTGGTGACCATATATATGTATGCGGCTCTGGGAAATAAATAAATTCCAACCTGAAAAGGTAGGAGGGAGACCCTCCCCAAAGCCTGAAGATGATGTCAGTGAGCCAAAAGTCCAGAAAAGGCTCCAAGGGCTCAAAAATGGCATGTGGGCAGGGGCATAGCAAGGGGGGGCGGGGGGCGCGCCCCGGTTCCATAATGGAGGGGGTGACAAATTATCAAGGAACAATTTTTTTTTTTGAAAAATTTGAAAAAAATTTTTTTTTTAAATGCCTGCTCCGAAGGTCTTATCTTACTATACTAGGGATTATATAGCTATATATGAAATTTCATGCATATCGGTTAATATCTTGACCCTCCTCCACCAAAATAGCTGTTCACTTGGCTGTTTTCCTATGTCGTGAAGGCTGAAATTTCAGTTCAGTGGAGCACTTACTGTTCCCAACCCTAACCCTGTGGAAAGCCATCTAATTAGACTTTAATTTGATTTTGAGATGTTTTTAGGAGGTAATTTAATTATTGTTTGATTTTATACCAATGTTATGTATCTGATGTTAGCCACCCTGAGCCGACTTCGGCCGGGGAGGGTGGGATATAAATAAAAGTTTTTTTATTATTACTTGTTATTATTCCTTTGTAAGAAAATATGAAATAACGTAAAACCATTTTTGCAGGGGGGGGATCAATGGGGGGGTTGACAAGAATTTTTCACACCGGGTACCACCTGACCTTCCCATGCCGGGGGGGGGACAAATTTTTTTTTGCCCCCGGGTACCAATTTACCTTGCTATGCCCCTGCATGTGGGAGCTCTCACTACTACCCCACTCAATGGTTGTTAGGTAGCGGGAACCTCTGGGAAGATGGCAGACTAAAGAGAGCTCGCCCTGGGATTCTTCCGTACCACCCAACAAATCCTGGGACTCCCAGGAATGGAACCACACAGAAAAATGCCAACTATGAGGCAGAAAAAGGAAGGGACGAAAACATTCCATCCTCTGGGAGGAAAAAAGATCACTCAGCAGAGAGGGAGCCCAGCGAAGAAGAAGAAGAAGAAGAAGAAGAAGAAGAAGAAGAAGAGGAGGAGGAGGAGTGGATTTGATATCGCTTTATCACTACCGAAGGAGTCTCAAAGCGGCTAACATTCTCCTTTCCCTTCCTCCCCACAACAAACACTCTGTGAGGTGAGTGGGGCTGAGAGACTTCAGAGAAGTGTGACTGGCCCGAAGTCACCCAGCAGCTACATTTGGAGGAGCGGGGAAGTGAACCTGGTTCACCAGATTATGTGTCCACCGCTCTTAACCACTACACCACACTGGCTCCGGCTCCCATGCAAAGGCTAGGAAGAGTAAAAAATGTCTCTTTCCCCCGCTCTCCGCTCCCATCTCTCCACCCCTGCCGTGAGATTTGGGCACTGGGACTCAAGACCCAGCAGCCCTGCCACCAACTAGCCAAACCTTTAAACAGCTGCAGTGGGCGGGAAGCTGTAGCAGGCCACCTACTTACATACATTTTGCTTATGTGTGCAGGCCTGGAACATAACCTCAAAGTAAGTCTGGAGTTGGCTGTACTGTTATGTAAAATACCCTCTGCCTCTGGTGGGAGGGGGTTAATGTTTACATTCCCTAATTCCACTTCAGAGTATGGACATGAAGAAAGAGAAGGATTGCTCTACTCTCAGTCGTAGGTATAGGGAGCATTCTGTTAGGAAACCTGGATAGATTGGACAGCGGGGAGTGTGAATGTTAAAGTTAACAATCCCTTTTGGAATTCAGAGCATCTTTACCCTGTGCTGATGGAATTTGACACCAACACTGAAATTATGCTGTACATTGGATTTATTGCCTGGCATATGCTACACAACCTTAAAATAATTTTATGCCACATCTAACTGCAATTTCTTGGAACGTAAATGGCTTAGGTATGCCAGTTAAAAGATGTATATGCTTTGCTTTAAAACGAGATAACCAGATCTTTTTTCTTTTTACAAGAGACACGTCAAAAAAGGTGAAATGTAATACTGATATACAATATTTACTTCAAAATGGAGGTGGCTATTGGTACACCTCGCAAGGTACACCTCAAGCTAGAGGGTCAGCCATCTGGATTTCTCCAAAACTTGATTTGCAATTAAAAGACACACTAAGCGACCCTAATGTAATAATTATCTTCCTCAAATTTCTGCTAGATAATTCCTGGCTGACACTAGGTTCTATTTATGTACCTAACACCCATCAAGAACACATTCTGGATGAGACTTTTATGCTACTGCACTCATTTAAACAAGGTGAAATGGTGGTAGGTGGTGACATAAATCTTGTCCTTAATTATTATTTTGATAAAAGCAATGTGAGTAGGCCCTCACGATCCATGCAAACTGCCCTCTTTTAAATCACCAGCTGCCCCAGCTGCAGCAAAACACGTGTTCCTTGTATTGGTCGTTACAGCTACAGAAGGTGATGGGTGACACTGCTTTGTGGTGGTTCCAGCTGACACTGCTTGGATGGTTGTTCCCAGAGGGTGTTGCTTGGGGAGTAGAGCGGCAGACTCGTAATCTGGGGAACCGGGTTCGCGTCTCCGCTCCTCCACATGCAGCTGCTGGGTGACCTTGGGCTAGTCACACTTCTGAAGTCTCTCAGCCCACTCACCTCACAGAGTGTTTGTTGTGGGGGAGGAAGGGAAAGGAGAATGTTAGCTGCTTTGAGACTCCTTCGGGTAGTGATAAAGCGGGATATCAAATCCAATCTCGTCTTCTTCTTCTTGAGCCCCAAGAGGCCTTTGGTGTCAGGTTCCACAAGGTTCAGTCCTATTCCCTATGCTGTTCAACATCTACATGAAACAGCTGAGTGGGGTAATCCTGAGGTTTGGAGTACATTGTCAGCAATATGCTGATGAGACTCAGCTCTGCTTCTCCTTTGCATCTGCAGGTAAGGCAGTGGAAGTGCTGGACCAGTGTCTTGCCTCGATAATAGACTAGATGAGAGCCAATAAACTTAAACTCAATCCAGATAAGACTGAGGCACTGTTAGTGGGTGGTTCTCCTCTAAAGGAGCAGGTTTGTGGCTTGGGGGTACTCTTGGTTCCTTTTCTGTTGCTCAAGGCTCAGGTGGCCTCAGTGGCCTGGAGTGCCTTCCATCAGCTTTGGCTGGTGGCCCAGCTACGCCCCTATCTGGACAGGGATAGCCTAACTACTGTCTATGCTCTGGTAACCTCAAGGTTAGATTACTGAAATGCATTATACATAGGGCTGCCTCTGAAGACGGTTCAGAAACTTCAGCTGGTGCAGAATTCAGCAGCCAGGTTGCTCACCGAGCAAGATGTTTGGGTATATTACACCAATCCTGGCCCGACTGCACCGGCTACCAATTAGTTTCCGGGCCCAATTCAAAGTGCTGATTTTGACCTATAAAGTCTTAGACACCTCAGGACCGCAAAACCTCAAGGACAGCCTCTTTCCATATGAACCTACCCAGACCCTAAGATCATCTTCTGAGGCCCTTCTTCATGTGCTTCCTCCTTGAGAGGTCCAGAGGGTGGCAACACAAGAATGGCCTTTCTGCAGTGGTTCCCTATTTGGAATGCTCTCCTGAGGGAAATTCAGCTGGTGCCTTCATTATACACCTTTAGGTGCCAGGTAAAATTGTTTTTCCAGGCCTTTGGCTGATTGACATCTAATGCCCTTTTAAAATGTGGTGATTTCGTGTTTTTTTTTGTAATACTTTGTGGGTTTTTTTATATTGTGATTTTATGTTGCGTGTCGAGGTCCCCAAGCCACCCCCCAAATAAATTCACACTTCAGACATAATTTTGTTTGGGTTTTTGGCAATAATTTAGGCCACAACTTTATTAAATACAAATTATGTGAGTGGTTGCGCAGGCATTGGTTCTGACTAGCTGTCGACGGGACAGAGCTGACCACCGGTCAGCAACGGGAGATCCCATCTGGGGAGAGATATGGAGGCTGGGGGCAGAGCCCTCCCTCTCCCCGGAGGTTCCCAGGGGCTCTTGCGTGGCCCTGTCCCCCTACCGGGGGTTCGGACAAAAGCATGTCGAGCCCCTGGATTCCTTTAACGGAATTCCCTACACACCATCATTTGGAGGGGCGACCACCCCTCCAGTAACAAACACAATAACCAATGCCTAACGCCAACCTTACAAGTTGTGACTAGTTGCTACTGCAGTAGGCGAAAACCAGATGGCCACAGCCAATCAGACAAATGGACAAAATTCCTACTGGGCCCCTGCTCCAAAAGCAGATGACCCCATGACAGGCAGTTGCAAGATCAATACAGAGGCCTAAGAACAAAGGGAGGGAAGGGCGGATGATCCGAAGCACGCAGCCAAGAGAAGGATCACTCTGCGTGCGAGAGAATATAAAGGACGCTGAGCTGTCCATCACAATTGGCAACATATAACTCTGCCCAGCAACTCTAAAGGTCCTATTGAAGCTGTGGCCAGCCAACTATCCCGCCCAGCTGCAAGGGGGGGGGGGGTTTGGCTTGCCAGCCCCACCTCAACACATGCTCTCCCTGAGGAGAACCCGATTTGTGAACCTCTGAGACCTGTGGGTATAGAGTGGTCTACAAATTAAATAAATAATATTCATAAAAGGCACTGCAACCCTTCAATAGTTTGATTTCACTCCTAAAGGCACACTCTTCCATTGTCTCCCAAGATGGATACTAACAACAATATTTTACATAAACACAACAACCTTGTTGCTTGGTGTATAGCTAATCTAGAATTTAGAAACTATACACATATGGCTTTGGCCGGGGAGGGTGGGATACAAATTAATAATAATAATAATAATAATAATAATAATAATAATAATAATATGTCAACAAGGTACAAAAAGTATGCTAAATTAATTGTCTAACAGAAGCTTCATCCCCCAGGTTCATAAATCAGAAATTAGCCTCTGTAATATTTCAGATCATGCCCCTGTTATTACTAAAACACATGGAAGGTGCATAAGCCTAAATCTTTTTATTGGAAATTAGACTCTTGGATTAAAAAAAAAAAACTTCAAAGAGATTCCTGATGGGTTTTTTTTAAAGTTTGATGATATAGGAGAATAGACAACTTCTGTGGTTTGGGACATGTTTAAAGCTGTGACCCATGGCACTCTCATCAGTGAATGGAGCAGAAGCAAAGAGAGAGAGAGAGAGAGAGAGAGAGAGAGAGAGAGAGAGAGAGAGAGAGAAGCAAAATATAAACACTGTCTTGAAATGAAATAACTTGAAACTTGGCAAAAATGTACTCAAAAACAGCATTTAGATAATCTTGAAATTCATCAGATACTTAACTCGCCTCAGAAAATAAAGTCGCTATGACCAGCCCTATTATATTATTTTATTTTACTCCTCAGATTAAGAATATAATTAATAAAGATATCCTTCATTTATTAACTGCAACTAGATTAGTGATATCAAAGAACTGGAAAACTTTCAAAGGCAAATCTTTTTGAAGCTTGGATTTTGCAAGTCTGGGACAAATTAACCATTTCACGAAAGGAACATCAATATGGGGGAAAAAACGACTCACACCTTCTATACAATGCAGTATCCTTTTATTGACTTTGACTTTGTTAAGACAATTGAGCATGGTTTTCATCAAGGACAGGTGCCTTTATCTAACTGCCTACATTGAAACATTGAAGACAACAACCCTCAGCTGATATTTTTCTTTTCCCCCTGAACAACTGTTAAGCTCTGTATTCTGTTTGTGGGTGTGTTTGTTAACTAAAATTAAAAATGAATGAGAAGAAGAAGAAGAAGAAGAAGAAGAAGAAGAAGAAGAAGAAGAAGAAGAAGAAGAAGAAGAAGGAGGAGGCAGGGATTTCCATTCTGACTTGTACTTCTCACAATCAGTGCTGTATTTCCATTCCACTGCAGTTTCATTTCTGCCAAATGCTATGTTGTTTGTCTCACTGTCGGCTACTTTAACTTTTTAAAATTGTTAATGCTTGGCTGTTGTTTATTTTGATGAAATATGATAACTTGATTTGTATCACTACATATATTTTGTACTTTTGTGTGTATTGAATTGTGGTAGCCTGTGGCTCTGAGCAATAAAGATTTAGCTCTTGGAAAGTGGCAGGTTTTCCTTTGCTAGGTTTTTAAGCAGAGGTTCAGTGGTGGAGTTGCAAGATTCCTCCACTTGAAAAGGTTCAGGGCTTTGGCAAGTGCCATTGGCCAGTTGACTGTTGGGACTTGCATAATATCATGACTTTGCTGCCGTGGCTGGATTTCAGTCAACTCAGGCAAATAGGTCACCTAGTGTCACTGTGGACTGTCCACCTATCAGTGGGTGGGGTGGGGAGGGAGGGAGGAAGGATCTAGCCTGCCAGCTGGAGCCAGTCCCACACTGCTGGCGTATGGGGTAAAATCAGATGATTTTGGAGGTCACGTTCTATGATTCTTTGAGTTGAATTTTGAAATCCATGTTGGATGCAGAATGTGCTACATGCACTGGCTTCCTCCCCCCCCCAAAAAAAAAACTGACTGTCCAGCCACGGAATATGTTTGATATACCATCATTCTATAAGAAGTACCACCCAATCCATTGTGATATTAAACACTCTATTAAACAGTCCTATATTTAAAGAAAAGAGAATGAACATGGTTATGCTCTGTTTACTAACCCATCTGCCTTTAGAAGCAAGTGCCTGCAGAACAGGTTATTGCAGAGTAAATGAATCTAGCACACAGCAGGCAGAGAATTGCCTTTTGTAATTTGCAACAGTGGCAAGGGGGGGGGCAAGGGGGCTGGAGGCAGTGATCCCCAGAGAGATAAAATGGGCCTTGTCAGTACATAACAGGGTTCCTCTCATCATTGTAGACTAAAAGTGGACTTGTTCTCCAAGTGTAGATCCTTAGGTAGGCAAAAAAGCACCATCTATGCAAAAGAAGGGAGAAGTGGTGGCTGGGGCCCATTGAGACTGGTAGGGTAGAAGGCAGGGAGCCCAACATTAGGTGGTGCCAGAGCCAACAGCAAGTAGAGCTAGCTAACTATAATTTTGTCCTCATCCCTCCCTGCTGAGTTCTACTAGGGCTACAGCAGTGAGACTAAGGAGGAGGAGGAGGAGGAGGAAGAAGAAGAAGAGGACGCTATCAGCCAGGACCACCCTCTAGACAGGTTGTAAGTAGGAAGGAAGGCAGGCAGGCAGGCAGGTGGGTGCTGGGGGAAGGTAAATTGAAGTTTGTGGGGCAGTGTCCCATTTGTCCTAATGGGCTAGCCTCCACTGGTGTGTCAGTAGATCCAGGGGAACCAAGCTTTGCAGAAGCAGAAAAGCACTATAGGAGGGGGGAACCTCCTAAGATGAGAACCTGCCCCCCATAAAAAGTCACCAGGACAAAGCATGTTTAGTGGGTTCAGAATGCTCACTGTTGGGGAGAGCGGACATAGAATGGAGTGTCTTGGGAGAAGGCATGGCTAGGTAGCTGGAACTAGCTGGAACCAGCAGGGCATCACATTGTGACACTTTGCTGCAGGACCCATATTGAACTCATTTGTGTGAGCGCCAGAGCAGCCCTTTCAGTAGCCAAAATTGCACCCATCAGGTGAGAGGTTTCAGCATCATTGTGGGGGAAGATTTTCAGAAGAAGAAAAAACACAGGAAAAGGAGAACAATAGGATAACCCAATGAGGTCTAAATGTGTTCATTCGGCAGAGAATGATCTCTGACTGTATGGAATGGAATAGCATGGAAAGGGACACCAAACAGGAGGGCTCCACAATTGTTTTCATCTATGTGCTAGCAGGTGCATAATGTGATTGTAAATCCAAAATATTGCTCTTTAGGTTGATGGGGTTATAGTTGATGTAATTTCACTAAAATGAACCAAAACAATAATCTCTCTCTCTCTCTCTCTCTCTCTCTCTCTCTCTCCTCCTCTCCCTCCCTCCCTCCTCCCTCCCTCCCTTTCTCCTCCCCCCATTGCAATTTCTGCTGGTTAGTGAAAGAGATGGTAAACACTTTTATCTCAAGAGGCACTAATAAAGTTGAGGAGGTGGGTGGTGGTGGGAGGCAGCTTGCCTTCTGCGTCATCAATAAAACCATCAATTAGCTTCTAATTGCTGAATCTTTATTGCCAAGGATGATATATAAGAGAGAGCCTGATTCGATTAGAAGATTCCAGATAAAGGTGGCACAAAATGTTGTTCGCAATAAATAAAAGAAGCAAAATTGGAAATTTGTAGTGGGTTTAAGGAACGGCACAGAATAATTGTTTTCCTGGATCAGTTTAAGGTCCATTTAAGTCCAGTGTACTATGCCAAAAATAGCCAGCACTCAAAAACAGGATGTGAAAGTCATGTCATTTCACTATTATCTCCCCCTCAAAAAAGTGATATTCAATGTGCAACACTAAAATTTGGTGCTGCCCGCCTCTCGTACTCCATTCTACAGCACTGTTGTCGCATCCCCTTGCCGCACAGTGCCCAGTACAACAACTGAACCGGTCACACTACCCTAAAACTGCCTCTTGCAGATTTGTCGCACAGCAGATAAAGTGACCAGCAACCTGCTTAAGCATCCTCTTGTCTTGCTCATACAATCCTTTGTCTTCCTCCAAGACATCAGCTGCAGTGAAATCCTTAACGGTAGGTGAGAGGAAGGTGAGCAGACGTGGAATGCATCGTTGAAAATCAGAGGAAAAAAACTTATTCACCCAGCTCTTAACCCAACTATGGAATTCTCTACCGCAAGGTATGGTGAAAGACACCAACTTGGATTGCTTTAGAAGGGAATTATATAAATGTGCCCCCACCAGCTTCTCTGTATGGCCCCCCAGGGTCTTTCATCAGGATAAGGCCTTATCCCTATGCCACAGTCCCTCTCAGCAAGTCATAGCCTTGAGTGGCCCTGCTCCCTACCCTTCTCTGGGTTTTGGTTTTACCTGGCTGGAATGTGCCATTGAACTGTAATAGTGCCCTTTTCCTCCCTAGATGGAGGGAGGGAGGTATAGCCTCTGATTTCTGTATAGCTGGACAGTAAACTGATGTAGTCACATCTGTTGCCTCACTATCCACTAGTGTGGGTATTTTGGGGGCTCAAAAAGCCGTAGAATCTTAGAGCTAGAAGGTACCCAAAGGTCATCTAGTCCAACCCCCGAAATGCAGGAATCTTCTCCAAAGCATCCATAACAGGTGGCCACCTAACCTCTACCGCCATTGAACTATGGTCACAAGAGTCTTGCATGTATGTCCATGGGCAGTTAAGGAATTTGTTTGAGAGAGCTTGGTGGACATTTATCAGAAAAGATAAATGTATCTGAAGAAGTGTGCATGCACACGAAAGCTCATACCAAGAACAAACTTAGTTGGTCTCTAAGGTGCTACTGGAAGGAATTTTTTTATTTTGTTTCAACTATGGCAGACCAACATGGCTACCTACCTGTGATCAGAAAAGATGTTTCTGAGAAATATTCTTTTGGTTCTTTCCCAGACATGGCTTTTTTCCAGTGAGAACTCAGTTTACCCAACAGAGAGGGATGCCAGTTACAGGTAGGTAGCGTGTTGGGTCTGCCATAGTCAAAACAAAATAAAAAATAAAAAAATCCTTCCAGTAGCACCTTAGAGACCAGCTAAGTTTGTTCTATTCCTGATAGGGATGACTCCCCCTACTGGAGACAGTAAGCATCTTCAACTTGCAACATGCTCTCCAGAGGGCAGGAGTCATCCTGCGTCTACAGACAGACCCTGCCTTCTGTAAGGGATGGTTAGGTCTTTGTGCATGTCTCTCTGTGTGGAGAGAAACGCTTGTTTGAGTGCTTGTTTTGTGTGGATTTTCCCTTTGTCTAGTCATCTCCTTAATCCTGTTTGCTAGATCATTGTTCTGAGTGAGCTTTTTTCCACTGTGTTTTCCTGTTGGCTGCCTCTACCCCCAGCTTCTTCATTTCTCCTTCATTTTCTTCGTGTGTGTCCCCCACCCCCATAGTATGAGGAAGAGAAGAGTGTAGGGGGGAGCTGGATTCTGATCCGATTGCTGGACAGGCACAGCAGGAGTCTACCGAGGCGACAGAGCTTGGAGCTTGTATTTCCCACCATTTTCTTTAAAAGGTGGGAATGCCATTTTGTTTTAGCAACTCGGGAGGCCCCAACAGCTCCTAGAGACATGATCACTGCACCTTTTGGTCTACTGGCTTTCACACACTCTTATGTTCTCTCCCTGCCTTGATTGGCTGCATTATCACTGCACCTTCGGGTCCCAGCATTAACTGGGAGTTTGAGCAGAGACTGCAGTATGCTCAGACACATTCCTTTCCTGCTGTTATGTACTGAGCTGAATAGGATCCAGACTGCAGCAGTCTGATTGGTCCTAGAACAATAGGATTGAGATTGCAGCAGTCTGACTGGTCCCAGAACAATAGGATTGAGATTGCAGCAGTCTGATTGGTCCCAGAACAATAGGATTGAGATTGCAGCAGTCTGATTGGTCTGCAGGAGCCACCCAATCCAGCTCCAGGTGGAACTGAATCCGCACTCTGATTGGCATACAGGAGTATCCCGGAATTAGCCAATCACGTGGGGCCCATTGTGTAAATAGTGTATATAAAGCAAACGTTTTGGGGGAACTGCATTCCTCACTACTATGAGCTGAATAAAGAGCATGAAAGTCACCTGGACTCCGAGTATCTTTCACCTGCCTTTGCACTGCATCTGTGCATAGGATGACTTTGCCTCAGCAGGGGAGTCTCTCTCCTCACCATGTGCGTACAATGGAGGAGGGGCCTATACATTTGGTGACCCCAGGCAAGTGGCCTTTGGTGATTCTCCAGGTTCTCTGCCAGAACAGGCGAGGATGAGCATGGGGAACTCCCTTCTGGTTCTGAGGCCTTCCTTAGTTCAAAATATTTCCTCAGAGATTCCCTCGAGCAGTGTTTATGTGAGCTGTACAGATGGAATCACATGCAGACATTCCCAAGTTTATTAAGAATACCTTCAGCATTGTCTGCAGATTCTTCCATGGACGGTCTACAATTAATGCATGGTTCTTAGCTACTTCTACAGTGGCCTGCAGGACTATCTGGTTACGGAAGTGGGATTTTGACACCACCCCGCCCCCTGGGCCAGGTGGAATTGGGCCTTGCAGCAGGGAGTGGTCTTCCTTCCACCACTCATGGTAGCAGCAATGTCCCTCCAACCTCCCAGGAGCCTTTTAGCTGTCCAGGGTGAGTATGGGCCGCGTCCCCTTGGTCAGGTGGAAATGGGCCTTGCAGCAAGGAGCAGGTCTTCCTTCCAGCACTCACAGCAGCAGCCCAAGGTTAGTGATGGACAGGAGAGAATCAACAGCTTTTCTCCATGTTCACCACAAACCCAAGCCAATCGAGTCATAGCCTGATGACAGCGATCCTGAGAGGAAGCCCTCACCAGGATAACATCCAGATGAGGGTGGATGCAGATTCCCTTTGCTCTTTGAGAGCCAGTGTGGTGTAGTGGTTAAGAGCGGTAAACTCGTAATCTGGTGAACCGGGTTCGCGTCTCCGCTCCTCCACATGCAGCTGCTGGGTGACCTTGGGCTAGTCACACTTCTTTGAAGTCTCTCAGCCCCACTCACCTCACAGAGTGTTTGTTGTGGGGGAGGAAGGGAAAGGAGAATGTTAGCCGCTTTGAGACTCCTTCAGGTAGTGAAAAGCGGGATATCAAATCCTAACTCCTCCTCCTCCTCTTCTTTTCTTCAGAATACAACATGAACCACCAGTACCTTGGTAAAAACTTGCAGGAAGTGGCGATGATCCTTCCCGATTATGAAGATAAGCCTCACAGAGGTTGAGAGAGGTCATCCAATCTCCCCTCTTGAGAGCAGAGACAATGGTGTTTCCATTTGAAGTGTTTTTTTCAAGAGTCATTTGTTTAACTGCTTGAGGTCTGGAATGTCTCTGGACTTGCTGTTCCTTTGGGGGGGGCAACCAGGAAAAAGACAGAGTAAACCGCTGACTTGCTCTGCAAGTGACCCACTGGTGTGATTGTTCTTATTCTCAACAAATGACCTATTGCCAGTAGGAATATCTAGTTTTTGTCTTGATGCCTTAAGCGAGGAGAGAGGATGAAGATACCTCATGGATGAGAAGAGCATAATCCTTCAGTACTGTCTCCAACACCCACCTGTCCATGGTAACCTCCTTCCATCAGTGAACAAAGGCTGGCAGCCTTGCACCCACTGGGGAAGCAAATGAACTGGAGGCCAAGTTAGGTGGAACAATTTTCCTTCCTGCTTTTTGGGGGCTTGAGAAGGAAGACTCTCCTGATCTGAAGGAGGAAGGCTGAGTAGCACCCCTATCCTGCCTATCCCCTCTGTTCCGAATGGAAGAGTAGGATCAAGACTTGGAGAATTGTTGGGTAGTATGAAAAAACTAAGTTTGGCATGACTTTATCTCAGGCTTGTTGGCAGAAGGTAGGGCATTTTTCATATCCCTAGTCTCTACCAGGTAGGACAGGGATGGGACCCAGACTCACCTTGAACAGCTAAAAGAGGCTCCTGGAAGGCTGGAGGTACACTGCTGGAACAACTCTTGGGTTGGGGCAGCTGGCTAAAATGTTTTAAAATGTTTTAAACGGTTCTAATTTTGGTTCGTTTTGTTTTTGTTGGATTGGTGTTGGTTAAATGTTTAGTTGGAGTTGCCTGCACTGGCAGGGGAAGGGGGGAGTGCACTGCCCCGGCACCATCTGGGAGGGGGTACCATCACGGCTGCTCCCACGGGCAGCATGCCACACCCCCAGGACGCACACCATGCCCCTGCGGGCAGCACACCATGCCTCCAGGATGCATGCCACACCCCCAGGCGATGTGCCACGCCCCCGGGATGCGCACCAGCCACACCCCCGCCTGCTCACTGCTCCTGGTGCCAGAGCATGCAGCATCGCCGCTGGTTGGCGGTTATTTTAATTTGGATATAACTGTAAACTGTTTTTTTAATTGTTACTGGTTTTTATTGGTTTGTTTGTTGCTTATATAGGATATTTTGTTTTTAAATGTTTGATGTTTTGTTGTGTTTTTATATATGTTGTAGTAAGCCACCCAGAGTGGCTGTGGAAACCCAGCCTGATGTGCGGGTAATAATAATAATAATAATAACCCATGCCACACACCCTTACCACCCAGAGTGGCTGTGGAAACCCAGCCTGATGTGCGGGTAATAATAATAATAATAATAACCCATGCCACACACCCTTACCACCTGCAAATAGGATAGAGAACTTTGGTAGACTAAAAGCACATAGACCTGATTAGGCCATCTTAAACCTGGAAGTGTCTTTTAAGCTGTGGTCCTCTATACAGGTTAATCTGACCCTGATACTGCACACACAGGAAGAGTGTCTGAGATAACCGAGCAGCAAGGAATTATGCCCAGACAACAAGCTCATGAACAGGAACTAATATGCATTAGTTTAGAGTTTGTCCTTCCCCAGAGGAGACAAATGTTCTGATATGAATCTATGTTAGCATTTTCTGTCTCTCAGTAAAAAATCCTATAAAACATACATGGGGCCCATTCGAGAGGGATGATGCTAACAATGTAATCAAAATGATATTATGTGCATAAGCAAAAAGGGCTTCTGATATCAGCCTGCCTCATGCTTTGCAAAAACGAGGGGTGTCTCCTCTATGCAGCATCACATGGCAATTTTCTCATACAAGGATTCTGTCATCAAGAACAAAACCAAAAAAAGAAGAAACTGTGAGAGGGGGATTAAACAACCTCTCTCTCATCGAACCTGCATTTTTGTCCTGTGAAAAATATCTTAATTTTCACTTATATTGCTCGCCTGTAGCTAAAGGCTATTAAAACTAATAAGACTAAATCATTTGTGACAGATCTTAGAAAACAGTTTCTGCTTCATGCTACACTCTCGAATGCTCATTAGAAAGAGTGGTTCTCTTTTCAGCAGAATGCATGGCGAATACTTAAAAACGTGTTCCCTGTAACTTTTTTGACAAGTGGCAAAGGCTTTTCAGGGCGGGTGGGGAGGGAAAGAGAGATTGGCCCAATTGCCATATCAAATATGATTGGGGACGGGGGACGGGGGGTGGGCGGAAGGAAGGAAGCATCAAAGCAAAAAGCATTAGGATGAAATGTGGTGGTAGAAGAAGAAAATCAACACATTTTGTTTCTGATTTGTTAAACTCTTTCCTGGCATTGGTGTAAACAAGCAATTTGCATGTGTTTGGAGGTTGGATTTGCTACTTCCACAAATTAGCATGAAATTCAGCTCCTTTTCCAACAGTCCTTCCAAAAGTGTCAGGAACATTGTGGGAAAGCGTGACTTATCTTAACACTGCCTGAGGGTTAGGGCAGCACAGTGGTGTAGCATTGGGGGAGGGGGGGCTGAGGGAGCCCTCACCCCAGGTGCCATGGGGAGGGGGTGCACATCACAGCACCCTGCCCCATCATGAACAGTTGCATCCTTCTCAGTGCCCTCATCTTAAGGGCAGCTGAGAAGGACACAACATGTATGTACCCTGGCTCTGTGAGCCCAGCGCTGCTTCAATTAGAGGGTGCCACAACAGCCCAGAGCTGCAAGTCCAGTGCTGCTCACAAAAGTAGCACTTAACTCGCAGGGGCCAGGGCACCCCCCTGCCCCAAGCCTATTGTCATTTTTGCAAGTCTTGCAAAGCGACTCTGGGCTCACAGAACACCATGAGCACATCCCACTTTGCAGCAGTGGGCAGGGGTTGCTCCTGCAGTGCACCCCACCCACATCCACGTCCCCACAGTGCACCCTGCATGTGCCCTGGTGCATGCCCACCCCGGACACAAGCGGAAAATGCTCTGCCACTGGGGCTGCATTATGAATCAAGCTTTCTAGCTGTATCCAGCATTCTCTGTCCACCAGCACAAGGCCTCTTGCCCTAGCACAAGGGTAAGTTTTTATTAATTCGTATTTGCATTCATTTAAACATGGATAAACTGCAGTTTCATCTAAAACACCACAAGGCAGTGTATTGACTGAAAAACACAGTATTACAATAAAAACATCAAACACATCAATAAAAGCTGGTTGGCAAAGAATCTCAGGCTTCTGATAACAATTTTGATTAGTTTTCAGTTACGATCCAATAATAGCCTCATTATAACAATTGCCTGGTAAGAAGAGTGGTCTGTTGAACTGCAGATGACTCAGTAATGAACCTTATCAGTTCCTTGGCAAGTTCACTGATTCCTTTCACCCCTGTGTCCAACTGAAGATATATGAGCAATTATACTTCCCTCATCACCTGTACATATATAATTTGAACTAACATTCAAGGGAGGGTTGCCGAATCATAAATGTAGAGAAGAAAACTTTATATAAACAAACCGTAGCCTCCCCTCCCCCCACCGTCTTTTGTACCTAATGAAGTCTTCTCTCAAGTTCAAACCTTAATGACCTTGCAGCTGGTTCTTTTCCACAGTTTGTAATCTCATCTCTTCTAGTACGCACCTGTACTTTAGGCAAATTAAGCTCTAATTAACAGGAGAACCTCTGCTTCTTAATGGCAGCGTAGGGGAGTTTTCAGCAGGCGAAGTGCTTTTGAACTCAGCACCTCCCTGCCTTCCGTATTCCATGCCGGAGTGAGAGCCAGGGTACCGAGATGAACTGCAAGTGAAGCCCGTTTCTTCTTGTCCCCGAGGGGAATTTACAAGGATAATTACCCTCAATCATCCTTGTTTCTCCTTTGCCAATGATCTCCAGCTGCCGTGGGAGCTGCCTCCGTTAATGCAGACTGTAACTGGACACCAAGAATCTCAGGTTTGAAAGGCCAAATCACATTTGTAGAAGGCATCTAAATGAACAGAGATGGCTCCCATCACATCTTTATTTGCAAAGTTTCACTTTAAAAAAAAAGGAATCCAATGCAGCATCTGCATTACTGGAAATTTGTTGCACAACACATTGTGCAATCTGTTGTGCAACAAAGTTACCTACAATCCGCTGATGGATTCTCTTGCTCAACAATATTCTGTTTGTGCAAAACATTTTGCCAAAGGAACAAGCATACTATTAAGTACCCTTAATTTAGTGCTATGTTGTTGCATACAACCCCTTTTCTCCCATCAATACATGAGCTGCAGCCAAAACCTTAGCAAGAGGTGAGAAGAAAATGCGCTGTTGGAAGAAAAAGAAAATGTTATTCACTCAGCTCATAGCAAACTATGAGAGAGCCAGTGTGGTGTAGTGGGGAACCTCAGGCTTGAGGGAAAATTGTAATGCTGTAATACTTAACCTGGAGATAACTGTACGGTAACATGGAAATCAATAAAGTAGGGGAGAATCTCAGACCAGGGCCCCAAATGTGGCCTTCCAGGCATATCTTTCTGACCATTGCAGCTCTCAGCATGTCACACATCCTCTTCCCAAGCTGTACCAAACATTTCTTGATTTTGCCTTGCTGGAATATGTCCTTGAACTTTGATAATGGCTTTCCTAAGTGGAAGGTGGAGAGGAGTCCCACTGAAGTCAACCATCCCAAGGCCCTCTTAAGTGGGGTGCCTCCTTCCTCCAACTTTGCCCCCTGCCCCATGAGAAGCACCCTATGTACCACAGGGTACAGGAGGAGGAAGGCCCTGTAGCCCTACCCAAGCACCCCTCCGTCTCTCCCCCCTCTGCCACCTGCTGCCCCTTCCCAGCTGAGAAGTGAAATACTCTCACAAGCACTTCTGGATTCTACTCAAAGAATAGGGGGGCTGGGGAGGCAGGAGAAGGAACGTGAGAACCGAAAGTACCCACTTGTAACAACTGCACTGGGAGGGAAGTTTAAATGGATGGAAAGGATCGGGGGGGGGGGAGAGAAAACTCCCAGATATTTGTCATATTTAAAAAATGCCCACTGGACAGAAATTTTCACCATGAAAAAGAGCAGGTCTGGGAAAATCCAGACATATGGCAACTCTAGTTTCTTTCTCCTGTTTTGATCTAGATCTCAGCTGAGAAAAGTCAGGGCTTTTTTTTTTTTTAATAGCCAAAACTGGGTGGAACTCTCAGGTGGGTTCCAGCACCTCTCAGGTGGGTGCCATTGCCATCCTAAGAGAACGTGGGAGGTATTCATGGTGAGTTCCGGCACTCCCCCCCCCCGAAAAATAGTATTGAGAAAGGTAATTGTTTGCTTTAAATACCACTGGCAGAAAAGGAGCGGGAAAGAGAGCAGTTGGTGAGATTCCTTGGTGGGTTAGTTAAGAGGCATGCTTCGTTAATCTTACAAGGCAATTTAGTTAAATAAATTTTGAAGTGTGTTTTGGATTCCATCTGCCCTGATCCAACAAGAGGGAGGCACAGTATCTCCTGTGAAAGAATTTGGCAAGCATCATCACATAAAAATTATACCATGGAAAAAGAGGTATCAGCTGGAGTTGTTTCCAAAAATTATTCTGAACTGAAATTCCTCCCCCCCCCCCACCGTAAGTTTTAAATGTTCTGTAGTACTTGGCATTTGCATAACAATAACAACCTTGTTAGGTAGGATAGAGCAAGAGATAGGGATTAGCAAACCTGCTGACTGGAGATTTGAACCCAGGTCATCCTGGTCACAGTCTCAAGGACAGAGGATCTGGAGCCCTCCATATATTGTTGGCCTCCCACTCCCACTATCCCTGTCCATTGGCCATTGGCCATATTGGCTAATAGCTGATGGGAATTAGTGCCCAACAACACCTGGATGATCGTAGGATCCCCATCCCTGCCTCAAATGGCTTAGGAAATGAACCTGCTCAGTTCTTAAGATTGCCTTCAACCATGTAGCTGATTCTGAGAACAATGCCTTAGTTCATATCTCAGCTTAACGGGGTTCTTAGGTTTGTTGAGGGGATAAAACTGGGAGGCAAGGGGAGGGAAGAAATGTGCCTTCCACTCTTGGAGGAAAGGTGAGATATATGTTAACGACAACAACAATAATAATGACACAGTTGTTCCAAAATAATTCTGGCGGCTCGTAGAGACAGATGCGAACCCTAATAGAAGCCAATTTATCTCCTGATTTTAAGCTGTGGAAGTTGTTTGTTCCCAGGCCTCTCACCCCAGCTGACCATCCATATTTTATTCCCTTCTGCTTTCTCCTTGCCTCACAGTCCCTTGTGAGCTCTTAATCAGTTTGTTTCATGGTCAATGAAGTCATGAGGGTGATTTGTTCAGGGTAAAACAGGAAATTGAAATGGAGCAGGAGCATGGACACATTTTCTGCTCCCCTTCTCCCTGCCTAACTTTCTTGTCCACTTCAGCTGTTCCTTTCTTTTCTTTCATGGGCATGAGTTGAAATAAATTAAACTTCCCAGAGGCAAAACGACTCTGAGATAAAATTGGAATATATTGATTAGGCTCTTTGAGGCTGATGGATTGGCCTCTTCTGTTTTATAAGCACATTTACCTACATAGCGCTAAAAAATAGTTACTTAGGATCTGGCAACCAATTCTGTTTGTTTACATCAGTGAGACTGGCATACACCTGTAGTTGTGTGCCAGGGCTCCATGGACTCGCAGTTCCCTAGTGATTAATAAACACACGAACACATGTGTTTTGGATTATGGGCTAAAACAGGCCACAATTTTATTGGTTACAGATGTGAGTGGTTTGGCTTACACATTGGGCGAAGCCAGGCTATATCTCGACTCCTGCCCATCTACAGGGAGTCCATGTAAGGCCAAACCACCAATAGGGGGAGCCCTATGACCTACCTCAAATAGGGGCAACCCAAGAGGTGCCCATTGGGGTTGTGGCATGGCCCTAGCCCATGTCTGGCATTAGACAGGATCCCCACACCTGGGTCTCTTTAACAGGATACACTTAATGAGGATGGAGGTGGAGGCTGCAACCTTCCCTTCATCTAACAAAGGCTTACCAAATGCCTAACCGCTCCTCGAGCCCAAACAGGTTGTCGCCAACACCATCACATCTGTAAACAATCTCTGATGCCCTCTGCAATGCCATTTAACCAGATATCGTTGCCAACATTGGAAATGTGTACCCTGTCATTACGAAACAAGGCCTCCTGGTCGAAGGTGATGGCTGGGTGACATATCACACGGCCTTTCAAATGTTGCACCTTTTGTGCAACTGCACAATTAGCTTTCTTTATAGCTCTATTAATGACAACTGGGTCAGGGCAATCCTGCCAGCAACACCTCTCCAATAGCTGGGACCAGATTATGGTTAAGTCTGGGTACAGGTCAGCAAGCTTATCGAAGTCCTCTTTAATGTTGCAGGTTAGGTCAATGCCCTTCCTTAGAACCAAGTCGTTTTTGCCCAGCTAAATGACCAAACGCATAAGCCCGACAGCCAAATCACACAATAAAATTAACAGAAAAGAGTGAAGCCCGTCCCATGTTACACAAGCAAAGCAGCCAAATCAAGCACACACACACACACACACACACACACACACACTCCCCCATTTAAAAATCATGCAAGGCTGGACACAAACACACACACCTGATAGCCAGGCAACCACCAAGGAGGAAAGTCGATACCAGGGGAGAAGCCACTGACTCCCCAAGCTGTAATAAAAATTCACAACCGAAAGCTAGCACACACTGCTTTGCAATGTTTTTAAGAAGCAAAGATGATCAGGGGAAGCCTGGTGGCATAGCTGATCAGTGTTCCAATCACAGCTCATAACCCAGCCGCTGTCAAAAGCATCTGAAAACAAACAAACAAACAAACACACACACACCCAAATATAAATAGGAACCAAATTGCTGACAAGTGGTTTCACCCCAACCAACCACACCCACGCGCTCCCTTATCTCTGAGGCTGCAGGCACTGTATAGGCCTCTGCTGCACAGCTGATGAGGGAGTCCCTTCTCGGTTGCCCTGCGTTGAACCGACTCTTGAGTGGCTGCAAAGGGAGAGTCCTTGATGATCCTGCTAGACAAAACCGTACAGCTAGGGAAGGAATCAGCAACTGAAGAGATCTGGTACAGGGTGCTGCACTGTGGTTTAAATTTCCTGTGCCCATGCCCTCTGCTGGTGCTGATTGGCCAGCTGAGCCACACTGGGCATGACACAGCTGGGGTTGGCACAAGGGGGGGGGGCTCAACTTCCCGCCCCCAAGCCAGATCGTTGCAGGGACCCAGATGCCTGGCTGCAGCACCGTCCACCGAGAAAGGTGAATGGACTTTCCATGCTGTCTAGTCTCATGCAGCTGCTTGACCAATGAAATCAAGGTGAGGCCATCTTGTTATGTGGCAACGAAAGATGGTCCCCCAAGGTTAGTGGATAGATAGCATCCATTGGGAAACATCTGGACTGATGTGTGAATATCTGATTTGTGGGGGTTGCCATAGAGAGAGGATGGGGGGAGTGAAAGGGAAGGATTTGCAAGTGCTTGCGATGACAATGATTAGGTCCGGCAGCGGCGGAGGAGGTGTCTATGTGGCAGGTGGTGTAAAATAAGCCAGAAAACTAATACATTTTACTATGTGTCATAATTAATAAATGGGCGTACTTAGTGGCCAGGTGGATTCAGAAACAGGCATTCAGATGAGTATATAATGCAATGAAATATGGATCCAGTGTAGGACAACTTGGAAAGGAAGCATAAGATGGACTGAATGATCTATATATCTACTAGTTAACAGTATACCAAAGCATAGTTCTTTTCTTGCTCTAATGTCTGATTAAACCATGTGCAGGCCCCATGGCAATCAAAATCTCTCTCTCACACCCACCCACCCCGGTGCATGAGCTCTAGTGGGATAACACTGAACTAAAAAGCTTGGTTGTAATTTTCTTTCAAAATCAAATCAATATTATTTTGATCTTTGATCTGTTGTTTGATCTGAAAGGCATGGGACACATAGACCAGTGCCTACTCTGACTATCTGGTAATCTGACATTGTCTGCACACCAGGCCACACCTCTTACCTTGACCCCCATATAAAATGGATCTTGGGAAGTCTGCATGTTGCTCCTCTGCATTTGATCACAATCACCTAGCAATGTAGGCCAGGCTAAGATGGAGTGAGGAAAGTTTTTCACCCTAAGGGCAACCTTCTGCTGCAGGGCACTAGCTAGAGGCAAAAGTGGGCAAATGGGCAAATGTGAATTTTAACATGGTACATCCATAAAAGGGGTGCCAACTTGAATAAAATATTGGGGGGGGGCAGTAAGGCCCACCCCACACAATCAGTCACAAGATGTGGCACATGAACACAATCTGAATGGCAATGCCCAGCAACTTTTTTTTGGGGGGGGGATCCTTCATATATTTAAGGTGGGGGGGCATAGGGACCTCAGCCCCTAGGAGTTGACTCCTATGTTCAGGGGCATGCTGCCTCCAAAGAATGTAGGGAGGAAGCAGCCATCAGCACTAGTAACCAGAGCCGTCTCATCCATAGAGGCCGGTGGCGCGGTGCGCCAGAGCGCCGGGCACCCCAGGGGCGCCCCCGCGAGCCCGCCGGCATACCGGGCTCCCCCTCCCCAACCCGCCCCGCCCCCACGGGCAGGCGGGCACTCGCGCGCCGGCGGGCGGGCTGTAAGCCGCCCGCCCTCGCCTCCCGGAGCCCCAGCTGGAGCGCTGAAGCGGCGCGGGGCTTTGCGCGACCTTCCAGCACTCCAGCTGGGGCTCTGGGATGCGAGGGCGGCTTGCAGCCCGTCCGCCCGCCCCTCATCCTTCTGCCCGCCGGCGCGCGAGCGCCTGCTCCAACGCCACGCCCCTCATCCCCCGCTCGCCCACCCCCCCTCCCGAGGGGCGGCCAGCGCGGGAGGGAGGCGGGCGGAGAGGCGGCAGGCTGGGGGCGCCAAGGGATCGCTGCGCCAGGGCGGCCGATCCCTCTAAGACGGGCCTGCTAGTAACCATCAGCTTTATTCTCTATGAATTTTCCAAATCCTTTTTTAAAAAGCCATGGCTGGCGCTACATCTTGTGGGATCAAATTCCATAGTTTTAACCACTGTGGTGTCAAGAAGTACTTTATTTTGCCTGTCCAGAATCTCCCAACATTCAGCTTCATTGACTGTCCCTAAGTTCTAGTGTTATGAGAGAGGGAGAAGGAGGTTTAATTTCCCAAGAATGGAAACCTGCAAATAGTAGCTAATTGTCAGCCAGTTCAATTATTTCAGCAGCAGAATAACATGATGGTGATATTTCGCCCCGGTGAGCGGTTGAACTGCTGAGCTTTGTACTTGTTGTAGCTTCCAGGCCAAGCTCAGTGGTGGCCTGACGTGGACCATATGGCTTTATTTTTTATTTGTAAGCAGCTCAGCAAATCTCCACTACTGAATGGTTTATAAATGAGGTAAACAAATAAATAAATGGCGATGGTGAGGATAGGACACGGACAGTGATCTGCAACACGAGAATAAGGATATTATAATGATATCCCTAGTGTCATCAGTGAAACACTTGAGAGATGCTGTTGGATCCCTGCTCCCATCACACCCAGTCAGTATGTATGGCCAGAGATCGGGAACTATGTCAGTTGTAGTCCAGCAATATGCAGTAGGGCTGTGTGCTGGAATTGGTCAGTGCCTGAACCAAATCTGACTGATTTAGGTGAAGTGAAGTTTCGGACAAGTTGGATGGAGACAGACCTGGGTCAGGGATCCTGGAGCAATCTGGGGCTGTCCAGGAGCAGGGCTTTAGGTGGGAAGAAGGAGCTTTGGATGCACACACCTGTTCCCAGCAGGGAAGACATGCACAGCATCAAACTGAGCAGAACTGAACCTTCTGCTCACTAGCTAGTGAGTGGAGCCTTGAATCCTACTGGCTGCAGGGAGCACACTGGCAAAACAGCACCCAGAATAATTGACCCTACTGCTCTCTGCAGTGGAGTCAAAAGAGGGGGAGGAGATGCAGTGTCTCCTTCCTCTTCCCCACTGTATGTTTATTTAGGGTTTTGAAAACCCCAGTTAAACATTAGCCTTGTCAACCCCTTCCCCAACAGTTATTCAAAGCTAGATCCAGATGAGGTGTCCCCTGGCTTAGTGCTGATCCAGGTCCACAGATAGACCAGGCAGGGCACAGCCCTAACATTCACAGGCCACAGGTTCCCTTTCCGCCTGGTATATATGAACATAGTGGAGATAAGTTTCTCACACCATATTTGATATGGGGGAAAGGAAAGGTTGCTTTTGATTTTGGTCTCTAAAACCAGTTCAGAAAGCCTCCAGCCAAATGTCACGGCTGAAGCACAATAGCCTTTTAAATGTGGGCAAAAAGCATAGATGAGGATATTTATCTTACCCTTGGGTTCCAGTTGCCAAGAGAACAATATGAACTCCTTCCATGCTGGTACTTTTCCACATTATTTTCGTTTGTGCATTGCAAGGTTTCTTAGATATATTATTGTGTGGTGTATCTGTGTGTTACATATAAGAGGCACTGTTATTGTTTCTTCTGCAGACCTGAGGCTCGGAAATACGGAGGCATGGAGAAAAAGACAAAAGTGTTAACGTTTTGCGACTCTGATCACACTGCCCAAAAGCCTTGATTGCCATGGAAACAGCCCTAAGCTTCATCGTATGTAATGTTGATTTTCCACAAGTCCTTAAAACGCCTTTTGTTTCTTTCTAGGAAGGAAGGAAGGAAGGAAGGAAGGAAGGAAGGAAGGAAGGAAGGAAGGAGGCACAGGACAACCTGCAAAGGGCCAGATGCCAGTCATGGCTGTGACCAGAGGCAAAAGTAGGTGGAGACATGGATGTAAATGTTACCTTTGTACTGTACATTAGTTTTTATATACCGGTATACTCACAAACCTATCTCTATCACCCGTTCAGGCAAGCAAGAGGCATGATCAAAGTTCAAGGCACATTCCAGCCAGGCAAAAGCACCCAATGAGGGTGCAGTGAAGGTGTGTGGCTGGGGAAAGAGGATGTGGCCTGGGAAGAATTTCAAGGGTCCAAAAGGAAGACATGGAGAGCCACGAGTGGGCCCCTAAGCCTCACACTCCCTGCACATGGACTACTGGATATAGGAGCCTTTATTAGCCGGGGTGGGGGGAACCTTCAGAGATTGCATGCCAGGGGTGGCTGTAACCAAAAGTGCAATGTGGCCACCCACACCCACACCCATGCATGCAAAAAAGTAGGAGGTGCTCACCTGGTGGGGTAATAGCCTTCCCTTAGTCTCTACCACTTATTGGAAGGGGCAAGGGAGCAGCAAGGTGAGGAGAGCACAGATGCACTGGCAGAGTCAATCCTAGAACTTCTTCTCTTATGCCTTCCCAGCCCTACCCTCACCACTGCCTTGCCTCCTCCCCCTCCTGATAAGCAGCACTGACCTGTTGCCAGCAAGCCATTGGTGCCGCTTTGCCGTAGCAGGCAAGCCTCTCTTGAGACATGGAGGATGGAGGGTTATTGCTTTATCTTTTTTTTTTAAACCAAAACCATGAATTAAGTTGGTGTGTGTTATTGTGCACATTCCACCCAATATACATTTTTACATACAGTTTCATATGTCCCTTTGGACAGTGGTGGCTGGTGACAGCTGGTGTCCATTGGGTAGAGACCAACAGTAGGTGGAGACAGGGAGCTAATAATAGGCAGAGACAACTAATTCTAGTTATGTACCCATCCTCCTCCCAGCTATGTTCTACAAAGGCAACTCTGAGCATAAGGAGAAGGGAGCCAACACTCAGTGGCACCCCCCGTGCAAGTTTTAAGTAAAAGGGCAAGCAGGTGGAGGGGCTAGCCATGGGCAGAATGAGGTTGGTAGGTCAGTGCTCCATTCACCCTAATCAACCAACTTCCACTGCATTTGTTTATACATTTTTGGAAACAATTCTCTTAACCTAATGCATTTTTAAAATGCACACTTTGTGTGTATGTGCACTGTTCTCTGGTGTACATTCCTTTTTAGATGTGCTTTATTCCACTTGACGGACTGCAAATTTGGAAGGATAGCTCTGGCTCATTTCACCTACCTGTTTGAGAAGCGCGATTTAGGTAGGCACACATCAAAATGTTCACTGAACCTACTCTCCCCCCTCCCCCCCACATCCCTGGCAGGAACTGCTTCTCTCTTTTTTATTTTTTTAGGTTTGGGAGGTTCACTTAAGTTAATTGTTGTACATGAGTTGGAAAGAGGGAAGGAAAGAAAAGAGGGAAATCATATAATGCAGGTGGCTGTTAGAGAATAATGGTCCCAGTGAGTGGCATGTGCGAGTCCTTCCATTTAGTGGGCAAAGGAAGCAGCGGTGGTGAGCTGATATGTTTAACACACAGGCAGCTAATGAGCAAGCAAGCATCACATTTATCCACCAAAACCTGATTTCCCCCCTCCTTTGCACGGTAGGAGTGATTGCATTATGAAGGGCTTCAGTTCCATAGTTTCTAATTTAAGAATAAATGACCTAATTAGGATTGTTGCAGAGAATCAGAGTGAGAGGGAGCTGATTGTGCACCGGGTATCCTCCACATACAATGTGCAATGTTCAGTTTCACGTTGTAATGCTGGTGCAATTTTCAGTTGGGAGATATTACCCCAGGATTTGGGGGCAAGGTGGAAACAGTCTCTCACACTGTTTCAGAGTTTCTCCCCCATGACATTTCCTGCTGAATTTTCAGGTTTGAATTGCCTACTCCCTGGTACCTACGAAAAAGGGGAGAAGGGAGCTTCATGGAATGATAAGCTTCAATTTACCCCTTTTAGTTTAATCTAGAGCTAGAGGATTTCTAACCTCCTACCTGAGAGTCCAGGATCCATATCATCCAGGGACTATTCAAGCAGCTAATATACACTGGGATTGCCCAACTAAGTCCTAGATAAAGTACACCCACTGAAATTGATAGGCTTATCAATGGGTCTGTTCTGAGTAGGACTGATATTGGCTACAGACCATGTTAAACTTCCCTATACTGGACTCTCAGATATCCTTGGGGGGAAAGGACATGGCTCAGTCATAGACTATCTGCTTTTGCATACAGGTGTTCCCAGGTTCAATCTCAGGCATCTCTAGGAAGAGCTGGGAATGTTCTCTGCCTGAGGCCCTGGAGAGCCACTCCCAGTTCACATAGACAATGTCAGAGGGACCAGTGGTCTGACTCAGCTTAAGGCAGCTTCTTATGTTCCTATGACTCTCCTTCTTTGCTCCACTTGTTTCCTTCTAGTTTCCCCTCTCAACTTTGACTAAGCTGTCCCACTAGCTCACCATAGAATCGGCCACCTGAATCCTCCTAGTTTCTGTCCAAAATGGAGTTCCTCTTACTGCCCTTGGTCTCCAGTGTGTTGGTAATAATAATAATAATAATAATAATAATAATAATAATAATAATTTATTTATACCCCGCCCTTCCCGATCCAAAAACCGGGCTCAGGGCGGCTAACAACAGATATAAGACAATGATTAAAACAACTTAAAAAACAGCTAAAAACAGCATAAAAAACAAACATCACTGGGATCACCAGGGCTAACTGGCCAAGTTAGTCTTGCTAGGCCAGTAGGGAGACCAGGGAGGAATTTTAATGTGGGGACCCAGAAGGGTTTCTTCAGAAAAAAAGGGAAGGGGAAAAGGAATAGGGGATCAGGCTAGATTGAAGGCCAGGCAGAATAACTCTGTCTTACAGGCCCTGCGGAAGGAGGTCAGGTCCCACAGGGCCCTAGTCTCATGGGACAGAGCATTCCACCCTGGCTCTTGTGGAGAATAATCTGGCTTCTTTTGGGCCAAGGACCCTTAAGCTATTGTTATTCATGGACCTTAAGGTCCTTTGTGGGGCATACCAGGAGAGGTGGTCCCATCTCTGGTAGTACTCTCTATGGCCAAAGCCCCTGTTCCTAATCCTGTCCTTCCTCCAGTGTAGTTTCTAGCTTGAAACTGCTGCTTTCTGTCCGCCACTGACTGCACCCACTCTTTGTATGGCCACAGTGTGGATAAGAGTGTGACAGGCATACAGCTGCTACCACACAGCCCCAGAATACTGGTGTATTCTGCTGGTGCTGCTGGAAGATGCAGAACATGGAGAATGGCACCACCAAGTGGAACCATCCATGGCTCCCTTTTTCATTTTCTGAATGTTGCAGCCAGCACCGTGCATGCCCAGCCTGCTACACCTTTCCATTCCCACCCACCCCACATACTTCAATAACAATACTGATACATATTTGCAACAATGATAGATCAAACACTGCAAAACACACACACACACACACAGAGAGAGAGAGAGAGAGAGAGAGAGGTTTCAAGGTCTGGTCTGACACTTTGGAGCAGCTGCGATCCAATCCAGAATTACCTGGGGCTGACCCGACACCAGCGGCAGAGGAAGCTGCTCAGGCGCCGGAGGCAGTGTGCCCAGGGGTGGGGGTAGCCACCCATAGGGGTGGGGTGCACCACGGGGCCTCCAGAGTCTGCCTGCCTCCTCCCACTCAGCTGCCGTACAGCTGGGGGGGGGGGAGGCAGTGGGTGGACCGTTTGGGCAGCACGGAGCCTGCACATGCCGAAGCCATCACGTCTCTCCCAGGAGAGACACGTGGCTCAGGTGCACTACAAGCCCCGCAGTGAGTGCCACCCGGCATTTTGTCACCCCCCTCAGTGGTGACACCCAGGTCAGCCTGCACCCACCGCACCCCCCTTCCTTCGCTCCTGCCCGAAACATATCTGAGCCCTGAACTGATTCAATTAAAACATAAAGTCAGGAGGAGAGGGGATATGCATGCAGGCTGCCAGCGTGCTTCTACTTCTCTTCTCTTACGTTGGTGCCAGACTGTCCCACCCAGCTTTTGACAGTCCAGATCACTCCAGGTAGATCTGATATGAGGCAGGGCAATCTCAGATAGTTAACCTGATTCAGTTCAGTATTCGGAATTTGGCTGGCATCAGCCAAATTATAATTTTTAATAAATATAAATATTTTTAAAAATATATTACAAAATGAAAAAGAGGCAGCCCCATAGACTTTTTCGTCTAGCGGGGCAGCCTTCCGCTAGACGAATGCCTTCGTCTAGCGAGTTTTTCGTCTAGCGAGGCATTCGTCTAGCGGGGCACCACT
>OFHU01001366.1:202500-216887 GCA_900245905.1 Lacerta viridis
TCTCTCCTCAGGCTATCTTCTGTCTCTGACAAGTTTGTCCTCCTTCATAGCTAAAAGAACAGCTCCCTTCTTATATCCTCCTCTCATCACTGACTTCTTATTTCCTAATGTAAATTTGTATTTTGTTAGCCTTTCAGAATGTTGAAAGAATGTTGCATTACAAGGATTCCAAGTTGGCAACACTGAAGGAACACCTGAACTGGTTCCCAAGTACATCTCCAGGACCAATTTGAACTGCTGGCAATGTTTCTTTATTTTATTTTTTTCCTTTTTATTTATTAAATTCCTATACCGCTCTTCACCTGAGGATCACAGGGCAGTTTACAATATAAAAAACCCCAAAACGGTAGTAACATACAGAAACAATACAACCCACCCCCCCTCCATTTGAATAGATTGTTTAATTAGCCAAAGACCTGGAAGAAGATGGATTTTTCACCTGGTGCCTAAAGATATGTAATGAAGGTGCCAAGGGAGGCTGCTTGGGGACAGCTTTCCAATAGCAGAGAGCCACACCACAGAAAAGGCGCATTCTCATGTTACTGCCCTCCGGACCTCATGGAGGGGGCACATGAACAAGTGCCTCAGATGACGATCACAGGGTCTGGGTTCATTCATATAGGGAGATGCAGTCCTTGACATACTGTAGTCCTGAGTAGGTTAAGACTTCAAGGCACTAAAACATGGGTGGATAACCTGTGCGGCCTTCATACTTGGTTGTTCTCCCAGCTCCCTTCAACCCAAGTTAAGTAGAATGGTGCTCAGGTCCTGCTTCCAAGGTTTCTTACAGGCATCTGTTTGGCCTCTGTGAGAACAGGTTGCTGGACTAGATGCGCCTTTAGCCTGAACTAGTAGGGCTCCTTTTATTTTTTCTTTCAATGGGAGTTGTAGTCCAGAAAATGGGAAACCAAACACAAAACTGGGAATCTAACACTGTAATGACATGGTGTGGGGTGGGGAAGAAAATAACCCAAGGTGCTTGATGCCTAGTGATTAAATCAGTGGAAACTCAGGAAGGGGACATGGAGAAGGGCCTCAGAAGAAGTTCTTGGGGTTCTACCTGAAGGAGCATCTCTAGCCTAAACACTGAGGTCCAGCTCTGAGGATGTTTCCCAAGGTAGCCCATTTAACCACCAAACAGTTTTTACTATAAGAAGGTTAGTGTCAGAAAGATGAGCTTTTACTTCTGTCTTAAATATAAAAAAACTTAATATTTGCCAACAAAAGTTTTTTTTTTTGGTTTTTTTTTAGTGCCAAGTCAATTCTGAATCAAGTCAATCACTAAATTTAGATATGTGGAGATTAAAGTGGGGGAGTAGGGAGGAAGCTGGAAAGTCTCCAGTGCCTGCTCTCTCTTGTTTTCCTGGACATGTCTGTTATACCATACATATACTCAATACAGAGGAAAGTCAATTCCCTGAGTACAGTGGTACCTCAGGTTACAAACACTTCGGGTTACAAACTCTGCTAACCCAGAAGTAGTACCTTGGGTTAAGAACTTTACCTCTGGATAAGAACAGAAATCGTGTGCCAGCAGCGCGGCAGCAGCGGGAGGCCCCATTAGCGAAAGTGGTACCTCAGGTGAAGAACAGCTTCAGGTGAAGAACAGACCTCTGGAACGAATTAACTTCGTAACCCGAGGTACCACTGTACCAATCTTTATATCTCCAAACCACCATTCACTCCAGTTTGTAGGAGACAGAAAATCTTTAGGGGAAGTACCTAATGGTGTGTGTGAGATTGAGATTGGTGGGGCAGTGCCTCATCACTGCTGATGTGGGGGTTGAGGGTCAGAATGGAGCATCCTGAACAAAAGCACTCTATACTGTTAATGTTGTTACAGTTCCCACTTGTCCAAAATGGAACTTTCCAATCCCTACTTTCCAAACAGGGTTGTATTCAATGTTAGTCCTGTCAGAATAGAACCATTGAGATAGATGGACATAACCAACTTAGGTACATTACTTTCATTGAGTCTACTCTGTTTACAACTTAATTGAATACAACCCTCAAGTTGCCTTCCCAATGGGATGTTTTGCTTTTCATTGTGTGTGAATATGCATAGGTAAAGGTAAAGGGACCCCTGACTGTTAGGTCCAGTCGCGCACAACTCTGGGGTTGCGGCACTCATCTCATGTTACTGGCTGAGGGAGCCGGCGTACAGTTTCCGGGTCATGTGGCCAGCATGACTAAACCACTTCTGGTGAACCAGAGCACAGAAACACTGTTTACCTTCCTGCCGGAGCGGTACCTATTTATCTACTTGCACTTTGACGTGCTTTCGAACTGCTAGGTTGGCAGGAGCAGGGATGAACAATGGGAGCTCACTCCGTTGCGGGGATTCGAACCACCGACCTTCTGATCGGCAAGCCCTAGGCTCTGTGGTTTAACCCACAGTGCCACCCGCGTCCCTTTTGAATATGCATACACACATGCAAACATGTGCTCTCACGCATGCATACCACATAGATCTTATTGTGAGGCACAGAAACAGGAAGTGTGAGGTACATCCACTTCCTGGCTTCACCCACAGCTCTGACTGTGAAACACTTGCTACAGCAGAGGTACAGATTTATTTATTTTATTTATTTATTTAAAAAAAAACATTTCTTGTAAGCATTTAGCTAATAAATGTTGAAACATGCTTCAGGTTTTATGCAAAAGAAGAAAAAAAGAAAGAAAAAGAAAAAAGAAAATGAAAAGTGCAAAATCTCCCCAACTCCTTGTCTTCATAGCCTGGCACTATCTGATATTGGAGGAGCAAGTAGATAAAAGGCCTTAGCAAATGAAAGTTTATGAGAACCAAACTTGAAAGAAAATAATAATAATAATAATAATTAATAATCTGAAGACAGATTGAAAAGAAAGCCAAGCTCCCTGTTGTGTTGTGTTTAATGTTTTTTTTTTCCCTTCCAATTTTGATCCATTCATTTGGCAAATGGCCTGAACTCACCATGAATTAAAGAACTATGTGTGCAGTGCCAAATGTTTGAAGATTCCAGGCTGCCATGGGGAGAGGAGAGTGGGCATCTTATAGGTGGATTTGTGTTGCAGATGAAATTGGCTGGTTCTCTGGGGTCTGGGTGAAGGACACTGCGAAGGTGGAGGGCTCTTCCTTCATTGGAAGTTTTTAAGCAAAGATTTGATGGCCACCCTTCATGGATATTTTAGTTGAGATTCCTGTGTGGCAGGGGGTTGGACAAGATGACCCTTGAGGTCTATGATTCTGTGGTCTATTTTCTAGGTGTTCTGTACCATAATGAGAACCAGTGTGGTGTGGTGGTTGGAGTGTTGAACTAGGACCTGGGAAGTCAGGGTTCAAATCCCTACCCAGCTTACTGGATGAACTTGGGCCAGTCACTGTCTCTGAGTTTAGCCCCCCCCCTCGGTTGTTGTTGGAATTAAATGAGGAGAGGGAGAACCATGTATACCACAAGAACCACACTGAGGTCCTTGGAGGAAATGTTGGTATATTAATGTAATAAGTAAATAAATATGAAGTTGATACATGTGTGCTGTTGGTGCCACTGGAAATCATCTTTGTATACCAGCTATGGTACAGAGTTGCTTGAAGATTCATTTGGCTAATGAACCCTGCCTGGGGTTTGTCTTTGCAGGAGAGGGTGTGGAGCAATCCAAGTGATTTTTTTATTGGGAGCAAGGGGTGAACAACACAGGACTGTTATTCACCCCTTGCTCCCAATAAAAAAATCACTTGGATTGCTCCAAGAACAGACTGCACATGTACAAAATCTCAGTTCACATCCTAAACTGGAAAACAACCACTAGGGGAAATGAGCTAGAAGGCTCTGTGGCACAATGCAAAGTGCATTAGACTTCTAGATTAATGCTAGATCATTCAAAGTTTGTGGGTTCAAGTTTCAGCAGGGCCATGGTTGCGAATAGGTCATGGCCTAAATGGTTGGGTATCCGCTTTGCATGCAGAAGACTCCTGGTTTAAATCTCTAGGTAGGGTTTGGGAGATAACATTCTCCGAAAGAGCTGGAGAGCTGGTGCTCGTCAGTGTAAATACTACTGAACCTACATGGGCCAATGGTATGACTTGATTTAAGGCAGCTTCTTATGTTGCTACCAGGGTGGATAAAAATCAATGATTTTTTTTAAAAAAATAATAATAATAAAATCAGATTCTTTTGATTTAAATCGGATTTTTTTGATTTAAATCGGATATTTTTTTTTAAATAAAATGCTTTTTGGGGAAAATATATTACCATCCAAAGGTTATTCAATCATGAAATAAAGATTAGTTTTTTAATTATGTAGAATAAGGCTGTATATGTTTAATTTTTTGGTAAATAAATTCCATTAATCCATTCACAATGTCATTTATGCTCTTCCAGAGGTTTTTGTAAGATTATTGGGCAGTTTCTCTGCCTACAAGATATTATCACAGATGCTTGGTTTACTTTTGCAGTTCTCAAAACTGAATTTGACTCAGCAGAGATCACATGCCTCTTCTTCACAGCAAAAATGTTATAACATGAACAGAGTTGAGAAAAAGACCTTAATCCTATTGTTCTACAAACCTATGAATACAGAATCAACCCCTTCAGTGTTAAGTTTCAAGAAGTTCAGTGAATAGAATAGAAACAATATTTTTCTGATTGTTTGGAGTGGAATGGATCTAATAAATCTATTTAAATTGTTATTATTAAGGTAATGATTATTTTTCTCCTTCCTAAGTACAACAGAAAAGTTGTCCAAATATGAATGATTAACCTATTAAACTGGGGAAAAAAAACTAATATGAAAAGTTGTTATTCTAAAAATCTTCATCTACTTGCATATTAAAGTTATACCAGCAAGAATTAGTCTTTATGTAGAAAACTGTGATTTAAATCAAGCCTTACTGACTAGTGATTTAAATCGTGATATAAATCAGTTTGATTTAAATCAAATCCACCCTGGTTGCTACAGCACAACCACTAAGATTTGTTTGAGGATTTTGGGGAAGGGCTGTAGCTCAGTGACAGAGCATTTGCTTTCCTTGCTGGAGGCTCCAGATTGAATCCCTGGCATTTCTAGGTTGGGCTGGGAGAGAACCTTGACTGAAGTCCTGGAGATCTTCTGTCCATCAGGCAATGCACTGCTAGCTGATCCAATGGCCTGTCTCAGTATAGAGCAGCTTCCTATGTTCCTATGATTTTTGATTAGCAATACCCTGAGCATTGCAATCTGAATAAACTCTGAACAAGGCGATTATGAACATTGGCAGCATCTCTTAATAGTCTTTCCAACATTGCAGCGACAGATCTACTGGCAAAGGTGAGGGGAAAGCAACTGAGCTCTATGGGATAGCTTAGTCAGTGAAACCAACCGCCACTCTTCACTTATACAAATCGGGTCCTCCATTAAAGAGGGCATGTGTTGCGGTGCGACCTGGCCACCTGTCCCAGTGTTGTGGGTGGGTAATCCTGGAACAGCCACAACCCCTGATAGGTAGGTCCCGCGTTGTTTGGGTGCAATCTGACCAATGGGGTGCCTGAAAAAGGAGCAACGCGGGACCTATATAACCCATGCGAGGCTTACGAGCTTCCTCTTTGGGGCTTTCACATCGGAACACCCGCCCACCTCTCCCTATATTTAGGGCTTGTGCTTGACCTTGCTATGCCGTCATGTGTCGCCTGCTTTTGGGGCAGGGGCACGGTAGGAATTTTCCCCACTTGGCTGATTGGCTGGTGCCATTTGGGTTTCACCTGCCGCACAGCAAATCGTCACAACTTGTAAGTTGTGGATAGGCTCTGGTTCAGGTTATGTGGCATGACTGGCCACGCCTATGCAATGACAGGATATTCCAGTAAGGAATCCAGGGACTCAGTGGTTTGGCGATCCCCGAAGGGTTCGGCCCACCCGAGTCCAGGGGACATCAGGGCAGCTGTTGGTCCTCCATCAGCTGTCCCTGGTGTTCATCCTTGGCTGTCCTATGAACGTGGCTCTGGGACAGCGCTGCCTGCATGGGTGCAGGGAGATAGTCGAACCAGAACCTATGCAACCACTCACTTGATTGTAATCAATAAAGTTGTGGCCTAAAGTCTGCCAAAAGCCAAACCAAATATCTGACTCCTATGTGAATTTATTTTGGGGAAAGGTAAAAGGTCTAAACACGCAAACATCTTGGAGACTTTTGAACAAAACTGAGCTGGACAGGTGCATTTCTTCATATGCAGACATTTATGATGAAGTGAGCGAAAGATTCCTTTTATTAACCAGCCACAATCCCTGCTCTGGGTGTTAGAAATGTCTCATTCTTTCTTTGTAGCCTGGAGGGGAGATTTAGCTGCTGACAACAGGCACATACAGAGACAACCCCTCCTCTGAGCTGCTTCTCCAAGCTCTTTACCACACACAAAAACCACTGACATCTTAGGTGGCATTGTGATTCCTTGTTCATTGCTCCTGCCAAAACCAGCTATGCTGTCCCATTGCCTTTGGCAAGTGAAAAAAGGCAGTGAGGTGAGAGACAGCACACCAAGAGACAACCATGCAACTGAGACTGCATTAGCTCTTTCCTGTTCTCAAGCTAATGACTGTGTTTTGGGGGAAAGTGATGCCAGAACAGGAAACGTTTTTTGCTTGCAGCCCAAACCTAGGAACATTGGAATCTGTCTTATCCTGTGACAGACCATCCGTCCCCCACGCTCAGTGTTGTCCACACTGAATGTCACCAGCACCCCAGGGTTCTTTCCCAGTCCTACCTGGAGATGCTGGGAACTGAACTTGGGAACTTCTACATGCAACACAGGTGCTCTACCCTTGGAGAACCTCCTAAAGGACACACAAAGGCCAGGCTCCTCTAGGCCTCTCTATCTGGCTCTTGGCATTTTGCCCAGGACATGCCTCTTTCCCCAGGTCACGCTCCTCAATGGGCTTGCTCTGAACCCCAATCCAGTGTTTTTTTTACCTAGCTGGAATGTGCTAATACACCTTCACTTGCCTGGATGAAGAGTGAAGTGCATCTGGCCACATCCAGTTTTGCCACACCCAGTTTTGCCCTGGCACATGGCCCCCAAGATGTTGCCCACAAGGGACTGTGGCCCTTAGACTGAAAAAGCTCCCAACCCAGGACAAAGAGGATGCTACTGGTAGAATCAGTGCTGCTACCACAGTGAACCAAAGTTGTTGGGATCTTGCCTATAATATGATTGACTGATTTCCATTTGACAACTAGCTAATCCCCTCTTGGACTCTGGGAGTGCTTACATTAATCAATAATAGTAAAGTCCATGTCCTCAAGTTTACAATTTAAATGACATGACACAATCTGGCACCATCTGTTGCCCAGAAGAGGAACAACTGCAGGGATCTTCCCGTGAACTGCCCTGAGTATAGGGATGTTGTTGTTGTTGTTGTTTAGTCATGTTCGACTCTTCATGACCCCATGGACCAGAGCACACCAGGCACTCCTGTCTTCCACTGCCTCCCTCAGTTTGGTCAGACTCATGTTGGTAGCCTTGATAACACTGTCCAACCATCTTCTAATTTCGACTGCTGTCACCATCTGCAGTGATCATGGAACCAAGAAAGTGAAATCTCTCACTGCCTCCATTTCTTCCCCTTCTATTTGCCAGGAGGTGATGGGACCAGTGGCCATGATCTTAGTTTTTTTTATGTTGAGCTTCAGACCATATTTTGCTCTCTCTTTCACCCTCATTAAAAGGTTCTTTAATTCCTCCTCACTTTCTGCCATCAAGGTTGTGTCATCAGCATATCTGAGGTTGTTGATATTTCTTCCGGCAATCTTAATTCCGTTTGGGATTCATCCAGTCCAGCCTTTTGCATGATGAATTCTGCATATAAGTTAAATAAGCAGGGAGACAATATACAGCCTTGTCGTACTCCTTTCCCAATTTTGAACCAATCAGTTATTCCATATCCAGTTCTAACTGTAGCTTCTTGTCCCACATAGAGATTTCTCAGGAGATGGATGAGGTGATCAGGCACTCCCATTTCTTTAAGAACTTGCCATAGTTTGCTGTGGTCGACACAGTCAAAAGCTTTTGCGTAGTCAATGAAGCAGAAGTTATTCAAGCCCCTTTGCCATGACAAGGCAGTGATCCTTGAAGGGGGTATAGGGTAGTATATACATTCAAATCATCATCATCATCATCATCTCCCCCCCCCATTGTCCTGTATGATAGTAAACACTTATAAGAATGTTGTAATGAAGTAGTGCCTGGGTTTACTTTTTTCCTTCTCTATCTCAATTATTTTATCCTTTTGTATTGTGTCATTTAAATTGTGAGAAGTGTGGGATGTAAAGCACAGGAGCAGTCAAACACAACATTGCTAGAGTGGACCTAGAAGAGGAACTCTAGGCCAGCCAGTTGAACTTGCTGTTTCTCCTGGGCTGGGATGGACGTCCTCTGTGTAACTGGAGATGGGTGCGGTCTCACCTGGGCAGGTTAACACAAAACCACAGGGGCGAGACTCCATCATTCTCTTTTGGACGACGCTATCAAAGAAGCTGCTTTGCTAAGATGCTCTCTTGGCTTTCATCCAAGAGACCACAAAGGAACTGTTTTCCCTTATGGAACAGTCTCCTGAGTAAATGTAACTTTTACTAAGTTTAAGTCTGCCGTCTGGGATCCAATTGTGAACAGATGATTTCTCGTGAGTAAACACTTTTATACTTTTGTAATGTCTTATTTTGAGAGGGATTAATGGGGAAAATACCAGGACATTTATTACAGAGGTTTTAACGAACCTGAGCAAGCTATCGCTGGTATGGTGTAGGACCTTAAGGTCCTCAAATAATAATCTTTTGGAGGTCCCGAGCAACAAAGATGCTAGGTTGGCCTCAACTAGGGCCAGGGCCTTCTCAGTATTGGCCCCGACTTGGTGGAACAGTCTATCACAAGAGACCAGGGCCCTGCGGGATTTGGCATCTTTCCGCAGGGCCTGCAAGACGGAGCTGTTCCACCTGGCCTTTGGGTTGGTTTCTGTTTGATATTTATGCTTCATTCTTTTATTGGTGGGTTATTTGAAAATGAGACTGCAGTTTTAATATTGAATTTTTAAATTTGTATTTTAATCTGTTATTTTAAATTGATTGTGTTTATGTTTTTGCTGTGATTTTAATTAGTGTTAGCCGCCCTGAGCCCGGTTTTTGGCTGGGAAGGGCGGGGTATAAATAAAAATTTATTATTATTATTATTATTATTATTATTATTATTATTAAAAAGGGGAATGAGAACTCTGCTAATTTCTGGGACTTGTAAACACAAGTTGGAATAGGATATCTTAAACAATATATCCTCTCCTGCATCCCAAAACATTCCCACAAGAAATTTCCTAATTAACAAAACAAAAAAAATTCCTTCCAGTAGCACCTTAGAGACCAACTAAGTTTGTTATTGGTATGAGCTTTCGTATTTTGTTTTGACTATGGCAGACCAACACGGCTACCTACCTGTAACTTTCCTATTATTGATCATTGTAAGCGTTCTGGGATCCCCCTCTTCTTTTGGCTGAAGAAATGCTTTAAGCAAATAAATAAACACACTTCATGCCTATTATGGTATGGGATATTGAAAGGGTTTCAGAAGCCTTCCTAGGGATAAATAAAACCATCTGTTACTCTTCATTTTGCCTGCTGTCCCTCAACTACATCAGGATCTGAGTCACTATTTGCTATCCTATTGGGTGCAGAGAATGAGCAACACCTGACTTTTAATAAACTGTGACAATCTGCTATCAGCTGTAGGCGCTGGAGATCAACCTTGTGTGGATAAGTGATTCTGTTTCTGGGAGTGATGAATCACGAGGAAAGCAAAGATATGAAAATCCTTTCAGTCCATACAAATAAAAATAAGATGTGATTTTTAAAATGCTATGTTTGGGATGTATGAGCCATGCTCCCATAATCCGTCACCCAAAATAAACCAGTTTTATTTAGCATCTACGTGACAGCAAAAGAGGACCAATATATATGTGTGCATTTATACACAGTGCACAGTGGTGTGTCTCACTCACTCCATTCTTCCTCTTCAATTTTCTTTTGGATTGGGGGGGGGTTAGTTTTTCTGTTCTTACTCCCACTCCCACCCCACCCCCCATATCATGATGGAATGAACACAGAGAATAAACTGAATTAGAAGGGGTGCATGGCTTTTGTAACCTGGCTTGCACCTGATGAATTCTAGCCACTGAAGAGAAGTTTTTATTGACCCAGGCTTCTTAATTTTAGTTTTGATCTGTCTCCTTCTAGCCACAGCTGTGTAGCTATCCTTGACTCACAGTTGCTCTCCCTCTCTTTCTGATTTTGGGATAACCATCAGTAACCCATAACCAGGGAGACTTTGTTTCTTATTCTCTTTGAATGTACTCCTTACATAAGTTTGGCCCCATTTTCCTTTTCCCATGAACCTTATGGGGACACTCTACTCTCTAGAACAAAGCCCCTAACTTACTCAAAATGTGCTCCTGCTGAGTTGGCAAACGTGCTCTACTGGACCAGCAGGAATAGAATCTAGTTCTGCAGAGAGGAGATTCCCCAACAGCCTGCTCTTTCTGAAGGGCTTACTCCCCAAACATTGCTATGTTCTAACTTAATTGTCAGAGGCAGTATGCCTCTGAATACCAGTTGCTGGGAATCACAAGTGAGGAGCATTGTTTCATTCAGGTTTTGCTTGCAGGCTCTACCCAAAGGCATCTGGTTGGCCAATGTGAGAAGAGTACACTGGGCAAGATGGCCCTTTCACCTAATCCAGCAGGGACCTTCTTATGTTCCTAACATGGAAGTAGGTTTGACTATTTGTTTGAGATACAAGTGCCAAGCAAATGTGACAATGATGCTCTGCTTGTGGGCTTCCTGGAGGCCATCTGGCTGACCAACAGGATGCCGGACTAGATGGACCTTTGGTCTGATCCAGCAGGGTTCTTCATCTGTTCTCCTTAGAGTCAGGGCACAGAAAGGAAAGTACTTCTTATGGTGCCAGATGGATTTTTCTATGCACAGAGCTGTTGTTGCTGTTCCTTCGGCAATCATCAGGCTCTTTGACAGCATGGAGTAACAATGCTAGAAGCAAGAAAGATATCTCCCCTTTCAAGTAATGCTATGTAAAGATCATCTATTTTATTTGGGTGTAATAATTGATACAGTTCTTCTGATCTTTTAAGGCCCTTTGAAACTGCACACTTCAAGCAATGTGTTTCACAACACGCCCCGTCCCCCCAGCCCACTGCTTTATAAGATAAGGGAAGCAGAATCTTATAAGATAAGGGAAGCAGAATCTCCCCCCACCCCACCCTCAACCCAACTGCTTTAGGAGAACCTAAGTGTTTCTCTCTATCTCCACTAGATGGCATCCTAGAATCTCTTTCTGTCCCCTGCCACCTTGCCCTCCCCCCACAAGGAAATAACATATGTATACCATACCAAACCCCAATTTTACCTTCCAGAAAAGTACCTATTGTGCTGTCCTCACAATTGATTTCTGCTGAATTGATAAATTGTTGCTCTCTGAGGATTTGGGACAGGGTGGTGGGGCATAGAGGATGAAAATGCCACCACTATTTCAAGTTCCTCTTGAAGAGGAAGGGGGGGATCATTCCTCCAACCCAACTATGAATTGCATTTATTAATCAGATTGCAATAGAAAATCTTGCACTACCCTGTACACGTCTATCCTGTAGCGCATCACTGACAATTTTCCATGATGCACCTGTAATCATGTACAGGAGGTGCCAATCTGCAGCCTTTGGCTATGTAGTTAAGCACAGCTACCCACTCAATTACCCCAGAGGCCAGAAGACCATCCGGGAACTAACCCTGCAGTATTGTTGGCTCTGGCAGCTGCTGTCTGCATTAATATACAGTATTTACAGATGAGCAGATTTCAGTATGATCTAGCTGCTTGCGTGTTGGATCAAGGAGAACATGGTCTGCAGTGATGAGCACTCTGCAGTGTTGCTACATAGGTGACCTTGGTCCAGTCACCCTCTCTCAGTCTAACCTTCCACACATGGTTTTTGTCAGGTAAAATGGGTCTGTATTAACCTTGTGCACTACCCTGAGCTCATTTGATGAAAAGTGGGGTGAATATCCTGCCTTTTCTTAGAATTGTAGAATTGGAAGGGACATTGAGGGTGATCGAGTTCAACCAGCCACAAATCCACCCAACAGTTACCTCCTCCAGCCCACATTTATTTCCCATTTTTTCTTGTTGTGGTGGCAACTTTTGTGTTTTGCTTTTATCCTGCCAGTTGAGAGAAGACATCGATGTGGTTGAAGACAAGCATTAGCATTAAATTTATGTTGTCAATTAAGAAAGCAGGGACATAAAGTAGCAAGAATTTTGCTTCTTCTGGGGTTTCAAAGATGTGGTGTTACTATGCCAGCTCCATAGAATGTGCCAGGAATGTGCCCCAGTAATGGCTGTGCTGTAGATCACAGGGAGTGTTTAATGCAAAGAAGAAGAAAAAAGGTGTGGGGAATAAATGAGACTATATTAAAGTCAATAAAACAGAACCCAGTTAAGAGGCAGTCTTTCTTCCAAAGAGTGCACTGGAGAAGTGGCAGATTACAGCAGAAGCCAAGGAGTTAATGTCACACAAGGATGAGGGAAGACCTTGCCGCATAGGTACATAGATATAGGATGTTGACGTATGCAGGATCGGACTGCTGGTCCAAGTAGCTCAAGGATGGGGAAACTATGGCCGTCTAGATGCTGTTGGACTCCCATCTGTCCCAGCAAGCATGACCAAGGGTCATGGATGATTGGAATTGTAATCTAGCATCATCCAGAGGACCATATATTTCTTAAACCTAACCTAGGTGAAAAATGTCTACATTAATTGGCAGTGAATCTCCAAGATTTCAGGCAGAGGATATTCTCAGCCCCTACCAGGAATTGCCAGGGATTGAACCTTTCTCCTTCTGTATATAAAATATGTCCTTCACCACACAGGTGTAGCCCTTTCCTTTATAACATAGGAATATGCCTTATAGTGAATCCGACTGTTTACCCATCATGGGCTTACAGTTCCCATCATACTGGACCATTGGTCATGCTGGCTGAACCTGATGGGAGCTGTAATCCAAAGCACTTGGAGGGCATCAGTTTGGGGAAGACTGGTCTATTTCAAGTGGCAGTAGCTTTCCAAGGTTTCAGACAGGAGTCTTTCTCCACTCTACCTGGAACTGCCAGGGATGGAACACCTGCTCTATCACCAAACTATGGCCCTTCCTCACAATAACATAGGAAAATAGGAAGCTGCATCACACCAAGTCAGGCAACTGGTCCATCTAGCTTAGTATTATCTACACTGCCTGGCAGTGGCTCTCCAAAGTTTCAGATTGGGGTCTTTCCCAGCCCTACTTGGAATTGCAAACGCGTGAACCAGGCATCTTCCACATGAAAAGCAAAATCTCCATCTCTGTGCCACAGCCCTTTCCTCGATTATTCTGGGATCGTGAGGTCACTAAAAACTAATGTATGGTTAGACGGAAAGGATATAAATTAACGGTGGGATGCGTACGGATGCCGTGTGTGGAACCTGCAACCACAGGAATCCTTCCGGGATATGAATTCGTGCATTCTCAGATCCAAAAAGCAGCAACCAGAGGCCAGATGGAGGCAAGTGGCATAATTTCGGCAACACAATTCCTTGCTAAGGAACCAGTAGCAAAGTTGCACACTACTGATAGGAGGCAAAGCCAAGCCTGTAGTGGAACCAACAGTTTTATAAGTTCCTGACCAAATAAGGTTGCCTACTAGTTCAAGAGATGTAGACGCTCTGCACACATGTCTGGGATAATGAATCAATCAAGACACCTATAAGTGGTGCATGATGTGACAGCAGAACCAAAATCAAGTCACTAACTCTTTCACTAAGAGCATAAGAAACCGACGGGGTCAAGCCAAAGACCCATCTAGTCCAGCATCCTGTTCTCACATTGCCCAACCAGATGCTTCCAGGATGCCCCCAAAACAGGACCTGTGTGAAACAGAGCTCTCCTCATTTGTGATTCTCAGCTGCTGGTACCCACAGGGATACTGCTTCTGACTGTGGAAGTAGAATATAACTATTGTGACTAGTAGGCAATGGTAGCTTTATCCTTCATGAAGTTGACAAATCTTCAACTTAGATCTGTGCTTACCCCTGTTCTCATCTGATCCATCCTCATCATATACTACTACAGACTATATGAATATTGGAGCTTCGATGTCAGTGGAGCTAGTGTGAAGTTTCCAAGGCGGTGAGGAGGGACTTTATGAAGTTGTGTCTCCCTCTCTTCGGGCAGAACTCTCACTCTGGCCTTGGAGACATTCTATGGTTCTTAGGAGTCTAGCAGTGTGCTATTTCACTCTGTCCAACAGGCTCATCTATGATATAGCAAAGGTGGTAATCAATTAGTTTATTTT